>MASP02000882.1:259-44991 GCA_001693025.2 Colletotrichum lindemuthianum | reverse complement strand
TCAGCTTCCTCTCTGGATATTATTACCTAAGTTTAAGCTATATATAAAGCTATAGAGGAGATCTGCCGTAAGTATATAAAGTAAACTATTAATACTACTTTAGTAATATATAATAGCCTCGATACTTTATATATAATAATCCTTCCACTCTAGACTTTTATATATATATAGTAAGAGAAAAAAAGCTAGTAAGAGCTATACTCTCTTATTACTACTTATAGTAAAACTTATATTCTTAAGCTACCTTATAGCTCTCGAGAGTTTTATTTAATAGCTATAAAATAGTATTTTAAAAATAATAAATAAGAAATTAATAATAGTATAGCTGAAGCTATAGCTTCACGAAAGCTAGTATTTATAACTTTATATACTAACATTCAGTTAGACTAAAGATCTCGAAGTGACCTAACAGTAAATAGAGATTTATAATCCTATATAACTACTCTGATTTCATCTGTAGCTATCCTTAAGACTCTAAATATATAGCTAATACTTTACTCTATTTCTATCTTAAGAGATAATAATATCCTCCCCTCTTTAGTAGTTAGTAATCTAATATCTTAACTATAAATAACTTAGATTATACTAGAGCCTCTAAATTATATAACTTATAGGTATATAGTTAGTTTACTACCTCTAGAGTTTAATTAAGAAGCTTATTTTATAGTATACCTTATAGCTAAGAAGTAGTTAAATTTAGTATTCTTGCTTAGTTTCTATATAAAAAGTGTAAATATAATATTTAGCTTACTATTTAAAAAGTTAATTAAAAAGGAGGTTAAGAGTATTATTAATAATAATATTATAAAACTTATTTAATATAATTCTATCCTCTATAAGAATTATAAGCTTTTTAAGTCTTATATTATTAATAAACTTAAAAATAAGGATACTAATAAAGTATATAAAAAGTTAAAACTTATAATTTAGAGTTTTAGAGACTATAGTAGGTTTAAGATTTTAATATAATTACTCATAATCTAATATAATAGCTAATAGTTTATTTTAGCTATAATCTTAACTCTCCTTAAGTATAAAAGTATAATAATATAGCTTTATAAGATTACTTAAACTTACACTTAAGTTACAATAGAGTTTATAAAATATATTATAGCTAAACTATCTTTATATCTTAAAAATTAGTATTCTCTAAATTCTATAATAATTATTATTAAGCTATTTTATAATCTCAGTAAAGCTAGAACTTACTAGTAGGTAACTTACTCTATATACTATAAGAAAAAGTTATAAATAGAGAATTTAATTTATAGTCTATATCTCCTTATCTTATATACTTAAAATAACACTTTCAGTCTTATTAATATATAAACTGATAATACTCTCAGTTTCTCTAATATAGTATTCTCTCACTAAGAGGATAAGAAGCTTAAAAAAACCTTATTTAAAATAAAGTTTAAGATTATACTCTCAGAGACTATACTTCTTACGTTTAATAGAGGTATTTTATTACTCTATAGTAATTACCCCTACTTACGCCAAAAGCACTAAGGGTAAAAACTTACCCTTATTAATATATATACTACACCTAAGGCGCTTAAGAAAGTATATATTAAATAATGTGTATATAGTATATACCTTACCTCTATATACTAACTGGAGGCCCTATTTAACCTCTCGCGTGTAGCTTAAGAGTAATAATCCTTAAGTAATAATACTACTATACTTAATAAATAGCTTAAATAGTAAATAGAGTATCTCAACTGAGGCCTTAACTTTATACTACTTAATCTCTCTAAAGTATATCTTTATGTTTTTATTAATAGCTTTTTTGCTAATAATACTAACTTTTTATTTTAACTAAAATGTATAATAATCTTAAGTTAAGAGACTATAATTAGTAATAGTTAGTTTAACCTCTATAGTAACCTTATATACTACTTATCTACTAAAAGTGTTAGTTTCACTAGGGGAAGGTATGTCGTATGTATTATTACGTATAGTATACTGATGGGGGTTGAAAGTGTTGATATTTATAGTGTGTAGCCTATAGGCTATATATAAGTTAGATCTAAGTGCCCTAGGTAATTAGTTACTAATTACCTAGTGAGTAGTGATAATTAGTAGCTAGTTATCACTAGTAGCTAGTTTCTACTACTAAGTTACGCTATATAGTCAGTATACTGTGGGGCTCTAATAGCTTTATAGTTATTATATTACTAATACTGGTAAACTTCCGTTTTACGTTTTTAACTATAGTATACTATGACTCCATATATAAGATAAAATCGATTGAATAATTTATATCTTTTAACTAAATGACCTTCTGAATCCCCTCTTTTTATTCTGAATAAGTAATCTATCCCTCTATATAAACTATTATATTATTTATATTAATAAACCTCTCTAGGGTATAGTTTAGAGACCTTTTAGTGAAAATATCAGTAAGATTATCCTCACTATTAATTTACTATATTTTATAGAGTTCCTAATATTTATATAATTACCTTAAAGTTATAATATTAATTATAAGTTTCTTCTTTTTTATAATACTAAACTTTATAAAGTATTTATATAATAAGTATAAGTTAGTATAGATAATTATAGAGACGGAAGGAAGGTTATAATAAGCTACAATCTTTTATAAAAATATAATAATAATATATATAAAATCTATATTAGTAACTATAATATAAATCTCTAAAATAAATATACTTCTAGTTACTTTTTTATTTTTATTAAAAGAATAATAAACTAAGTTACCTTAGATTATAAACTTACTTTCGCTAGTAGCTATCTCTTAGCTTAGGATTATTATAAATTCCAGTTAAAATATTAAGTTAATATTATTAATAAAGAAGCTATCTATAAAAATATAGAAATATTCTTTAGAGAGGTTAAGAGGGATAAAGGTTAACTTTTAATCTAAATATTCTATTTACTATTTAATACATTTATTAAGAGTAGTAATATTATAATTAGAAGGTTATTATTATTATATTATATATAAGAAGTTAAAAAATACTTCAGGCTGGCAAATTAAAATAATATATACTCTATATATATATTATTTAATATAGATTTTCTTAAGTATCTTAAAGTTTATAAGAGTATTAATAATAGTAAGTTTATAATTTTAATTCTTTTACTTAAGAAAGAGATTTTCACCTTAGAGGGAAAGTATATTACTATTAAATACTAATAGTATTAACTTTATAAGGAAAATCTTAAACTTTACTATAAGGGAAGCTTTCGCCAGTATTTTATCCTCTTATTAAATAAAAATAGCGTCAGAAAGGCTAAAAATATTATTAGTTTTTATACTAATCACACTAAATACTTTATTATTAAGTTAAGATATAAGGAAGTAAGAATTATAAGTGGATATTTCTATATATAACTATTCTTTATAATATTTTAAGTATATTGCCTACTAGTAAATACTAGCCTCAGTTAAACTATAAAGTAATTTAATAATTATTATTATAAATTCTAGAGAATATTAATTTTTAAGGTAAGTAGGTAACTTAGCTATAATATATCTTATAGGTTCAGGTTTAGTCTAAATATAAGTCTAAATAATATCTCTTAGCTAAAAGAGGAAGCTTTTATCTTTTATTAATATAGAAGTAATAGTTATAGTTAATTTTTAGCTACTTCTCTAAATTATAGAAAACTAAGTAAGAATTATAAACTTCCTATTATCTCTAAAGTTTTAGATTATAAATCTTAACTTCTTATATATTTAGTTACTATTCTTATTCTTAACTTTATTAATAATTTAAGATTTAAAAATAGTATAATCTTTATAGAGAATAGGATTATACTATATAATCTTAACTATATTATTATTAATAATATTTCCTACTTCCTTCTTTATTAACTCTTTATAGGGAAAGCTAGAAGTAGTAATAATCCCTTTTTAGTAGAGAGATTAAGAGAGAGTTAGGTTAGCTTTTTCCTTCACTATAAGGAAGACTATAAATTAATCTTCTTAGTTACTTTCTTATTATATAAAAGTAACCTAATTAAATAAGATTCGCAAGAGTTTAAAGAATAACTCTATAGCTTTCTAATATTTAGTATACTTATTCTTATTAGAGGGTAGTAGTATATTATTTTTAATATAAAGAGGGAGGATATTATTATCTTCTAGTATCTCTAGAATATTTAGAAATTTAAGAATAATAAGGAATAAGATTAAAATAAGTAAAGTTTCTTAAGAGAATCTCCAGCCTTATTAATATTATTATTATTATATCTATATTAGAAGTATTCTTATATTTCTACTGGGATATATAATTAAGGAGAAATATTATCACCCTTATAATATATTTTTATAGTAGTTAAGTAGAACTTTTAGAAACTATAAAGAAGATTAATAATATATATCTTACTATAGATAGTAAGTAAGTAGAAGAAGCTTTATTAATTTTTCTTTTCTCACTATATATATATAAGAAACTATAGTGAGAAACTTATAACTAATAATATATTAAGGTTATTATAAGTAACTATAATAATATTAACAATCCTTTTTATATACTTACAGTAGATAGTTTTAGTTACTTTCTAGATTACCTATATCTATAAAATTATCTCTAGAGATAGAGTGAAGTTCTCAGTAAGTAAGAAGTAAGCTTTAAAGATAAAGAATATAAATATAAAACTATTCAGACTAGTAATATTATTTATTAACTTATAAGTAGCCTAGAGGTAATACTCTTATAATAATAATAAATATTCTTAATAATAAATCTTATATATATAATAGAGAAAAGTATAGTAATATTCTATCTTACTAATATTATTGTAAATCTTAATAAGTATAATCCTGATAGTTAAGTTTATTATTTTAGCTTGTAAATAGAAATCTTTAGATTGGAAATTTATTTTAATATAAGTAGAAATAAAATTAGGTAAATCTAAATAAGTATTAATTTAGTATACTTTAAGGACTTCCTATATTAATCTTACTAAAATATTAAGTAGGAATTAAGTAGTATTAAAAATAGTAGCTATATTAATAATATAGAGGATAGAGTAATTACCTTTAAGGTAAAAATATTAATAATAACTTTAAAGTTAAAGTTAATATTATTATAAAGAGTAAATCTAAATTAAGAGGAGGTAGTATTATATATTTAATACTAATAGTAATATTTTTCAAAAATTATAAGAACTTCTTAATTAACTAAATATCTAGTTTTATAGAGACTTTCTTAAAAATATATAATAAATAGATATCTAAAATAATAAAAGAATCTCTAGATCTTACTCTCTATTAAGTATAAAGAAGTAAATATCTTCTTCTTATCTAATAATATCTATGAATATCCCTATTTATATATAACTAAAATAACTTTCTTATTTTAATATAATTAGTTATAAATATTATTAAAAATAATATCTAAATAATCTATATTAGTAAGATATAATAAAAATAGGATCTTATAAAAAACTATATAGAATATTATTATATTAAATAGTATAAATATATTAACTATATTTATTATCTTTCTAAATTTACTTCCTCTAAAATAAATAGAAATTAATCCTCCTCTAGGAATTTTTAAGAGAATAGAGAGAAAGATAGTTTATTTTAAAATATTAAACTGAAAGTAACTAACTATAAAGTAACTAATAATATTTAAGTTAGGTAAAATCCCTTAGAAAACTATATCTAAATAGTATTCTTTAAGGATAAATATAAATACTAAAATAATAATCTCCTTAGTTATATTATCTTCTTTCGTTAGAATATAGATTACTACTTAGTTCTAGAGGATCCTTATAATCTTTTAATTATCTAGGAGTGTAGATTATTCTTTAAAATGAGATATTATAAAGTTATTTAAAATATTACTTAGAGAACTTAATATTTCAGGTTAATCTTTAAACTGATAATCCTAGAGATAATATATTATTATATTATCCTTAATATTAATCTTATAAATATCTCTAAACTTATTATTTAAACTTTCTACTTTTTTATATTATATAAGAAAATAATAATTAATAGATATTAATATATTTACTATATAGAAGTTAGATTTATATTAATTATAAGAGTTTTTTTTCTCCTTAAGAGAATATTTTATCAATTAGTAACTAGATTTACTATAAATATAATATTTCTTATTAAATTAATTATATAAAGTAGTAAAAATTAAGTAATATCTTTCTCTAAATAATATTTAAGAGTATTCTTAATAATTATATCTATATTCTCAGTAAGAACTCTAAGGTAAGTTATATATTTAGTTAGTTTAATATTAACTTATATTAATTAATAAGAATCCCTCAGGACTATTAGTATTTTTAAATATATATTAAGATATTATAGGAGGGAGACTTATAGTAATACTAACTATAAATTACAGTTAGTTATAGACTTCCTTATATATTATTATAAAACTAAAGAAAACTAGTTAATATTCTAATATTTCTTAGTATATACTTAAGAGGTAGTTTTAGAGGCTGAATTTAGTATATTATTTAAGAAGAAAAATTCTCTAAATATATATTAGTTTAGTAAAAAAGATCTTAAGTATCTCTTTTCTTATCCTATTTAGATTATTAGTAATAATACTTCTGAATATTATATTATATTAGTTAGTAAGGTAAATTTATTAACTTTTATTATTTTTAAAGTAGTTCTTAATATATTAAGCTATATTATAAAGTATTATAGAATTAAGAAGATTACTAAAATAGTTAAAATAATATTTAAAAACTTAGTCTTTCAGTATAATTAAAAAGACTCTAGTTTATATATAGTTAAGTATATCTAATTTTAGATAATAATTTCTAAAAATATAGATTTTTAATTTAAAGATATTATAGAGAGCTTCTCTATATTTTATCTTAAAGTTATATATTTTTATTAGATTACTTATATTCTTAGCTATTAGTATATTAATAGAGAGAGGTTTAATCTCTTAGTAATTATTTATAAAGTTAATATATAGAGGAGATATTATAGAAAATAGAATAGAAAGTTTATATTATTAGTTTTAGTTATAAGGAGATTATTATTCTTATTAATTTTAAAAATCTTATTATTTAAGTTATCCTTATTACTAAGAAACTATATTTATTACTAATAATAATAAATTAACTATAGATCTCTCTACTTATTAAAATACTCTTTAGGATTAGTTTCTAGAGGTAGTTAGATAAATATTAAACTTTATAAAATCTTACTAAGTTACTTTTTATTATTATTTCTAAATTATAAAATATATCTATTAGGTAAAAGTAATATTATTAAGGAAGTTTAGTTAGTTATTAATAAGTATCTTAAAATTCTGTAATTTTATAATTATTTCTTAAATTTCTTCTTTAGTCTATAAGATAAACTTATTTTACTTTACTAAATTTATAAGAATTTAGTAGATCTATTTACTTTTTATATTAACCTTAATATTATAAATAAGAAGAATATCCTATAAATACTAGAATACTTATTTATCTATAATAGCTTATATATCCTCTAGTTAATTCTTAAAATTATCCTTAAAGGAATTTAGAAAGTTTCTACTAAAAAGGTAATTATATATATATATTATTATAATCTATATTATTTAGTTATTAATTTAGTTAGAATTATACTCTATAATAAAATTAAAAGCTTTTTAGTTACTAAAGATCTTACTACTAAAAAAAGCTCTAGTTTTATTAGTATTCTTATTTCTAAAGAAGTTATATTATTTATTATACTGAGGTTTTTAAAAGATCTTCTAAGAAATTCTACTAATTTAGATATTTTACTAATTATTTCCTAATTATAGGGAAATTATAAAAATATATAAATTAAAAAAGAAAAGATAGAGAGAAATAGAAGATTCTATTTTTACTATTTATTAATTCTATTTATTAATATTATATAGGTAAAATTTAATTTCAGAGAGAGAAACTATCTACTAATTAAGTAAGAAAAAAACAGAAAATAGAACAATATAGAAAAAAAAAGGAATATAAGAAAATTTAGAGAGATTTAAGATACTATAAATTTTTTTACTATAGAAGTCTGGTAAGTTTTATAATAGAGATATTTAATAAATATATTTATATAAGATACTTTTAGTATCTCTTCTGTAAGTTAATCTTAAATATAAGTAAGTATCTAACTACTAGAATTAAGATATATTAATATAATTATTAAAGAGATATTATTTTACTTTAAGTTAGATAAGAAGTTATTATTAAAAATATCTAAATAGATTAAGAGATTAGTAGTCTTACTTTAAGTTAAATTTCATAATCTTTTATTACTATTTCTACCTAAATAAACTTTACTAATCTATAGTAAGTAGTAATAATAAAGGTAACTACTAATTAGTATTAATTTCACTAGAGGAAAGTATATTATATATATTATTATATATAATATACTAATAGAAATTAAAAATATTAATATTTATAGTATATAGCCTATAGGCTATATATAGGCTAGATCTAGATACCTTAAGTAATTAGTTACTAATTACCTAGTAGGTAGTAATAACTAGTAGCTAGTTGTCACTAGTAGCTAGTCTCCACCACTAGGCTATACTATATAGTCAGTATACCGTAGGATCCTGATAGCCCTATAGCTATTACGCTACCGACAAAAAGTAAGAAAATTACTAGGAATATACTTACTTTAGAGATCTATATTATAATAGCTAATATAAACTTTATCTATACTATAGTTATATTACTTAAGAAGATTCTTAAATACTAAAAACTCCCCCAGATTCTAATTATTATATATACTAACTTATACTTACTTTATAAATACCTAATAAAATTTAGTATTACTAAGAAGAAATACTTAATAATTAATATTATAGTATTAAAGTAGTTATATAAATACCGTAAGCTCTATAAAGTATAGTAGATTAATAGAGATAATAATATTACTAATACCTTCACGAAAGGCACTCTAAATTTTATCCTCAAGAGATTTATTAATTTAAACTATATAACTATTTAAATAGAGGGATAAGTAACTTAAGTAAAGTAGATAAATAGGTATTTAGATATTATTTAGGTAAAAAGGTGTAAATTATAAAAAATACTATTTTTTTATATAAATAGATAGACACTAAAGTATATAACAAAAAGAAAAGTTACTAGTATTAGTTATACTATACTATAGGGTATATAGTAACTATATACACTACTATATATATAGTGGTATACCCTCTAGAGCCTACTAGCTACAGGTGCCTAGTATCCAGCGCCAGCAGCTTAGTGGCATGGTAATTGGTAAGTAATTGCCACGCTATAGATCTAGAGCTTTATGTGGCGCTATACGCTACGTAACGTAATAATAACACTAACCAATAACCAGAACACCAGTTTGTATCCGTACGACGAGATCACGTATAGCGTGCGATTACCCTGACGATTAAACTAACAGTTACTTTATAATCTTATTAAAGCTGGAATTTACTAATAAGTAATCTACTTTAAATACTAAAAGAAGTAGTTATAAATAGAGAATTTAATATATAATTTAAACCTACTTATCTTATATACTTAAAATAATACCTTTAGCTTTTTTAATATATAAACTAATAATATCCTTAGTCTTTCTAATATAATATTCTGTTACTAAGAGAATAAGAAACTTAAAAAAACCTTATTTAAAATAGAGCTAAAGATTATACTTTGAGAGAATATACTCCTTATATTTAATAGAAATATTTTTTTACTTTATAGTAATTATCTTTATTTATATTAAAAGTATTAAAGATAAAAGCTAGTCTTTAGTAATATATATACTATATCTAGAACACTTAAAAAAATTTATATTAAATAATATATATATAGAATATACTTTACCTCTATATACTAATTGGAGACTTTATTTAACCTCTTATATATAATATAAAAGTAATTATTCTTAAGTAATAAGATTATTATTCTTAATAAATAGCTTAAGTAGTAAATAGAGTATCCTAACTAAAACCTTAACGTTATATTATTTAATCTCTCTAAGATATATCCTTACACTCTTATTAATAGCCTTTTTACTAATAATACTAACCTCTTATTTTAACAGGAAGTTATAATAGTTCTAAACTAAAAAACTATACCTAATATTATCTAATTAAATCTTTATAGTAGCTTTATATACTATTTATCTATGAAAAATAAAAAAGTTCCTAAGAGTATATTTAATCTAGGGATTTATATTATAGTAGCTAATATAAACTTTATTTATATTATAATTATCTTACTTCAAAAAATTGTTAAATAGTCAAACTTCTTAATTTCCAACTACTATATATGCTAACTTATACTTACTTTATAAGTATTTTATAAAGCTTAATATTACTAAAGAGAAATATCTAATAATTAAAATTATAGTATTAAGGTAGTCATATAAATACTATAAACTCTGTAAAATATAGTAAGTTAATAAAGATAATAAATTTACTAATATCTTTATAAAATATATTCTAAACTATAGTTTTAAGAAATCTTTTAATTTAAATTATAGAATTATTTAAATAGAGAGGTAGGTAACTTAAGTAAAGTAAATAAATAGATATTTAAATATTATTTGGATAAAAGAATATAAATTATAAAAGATATTATTTTATATATAAATAGATAGATATTAGAATATATAGTAGAAAGAATAGTTACTAGTATTAATTATATTATAATAGAGAATATATAGTAATTATATATACTGCTATATATATATAGTATTATATTCTCTATATTTTACTAGCTATAAATACCTAGTATCTGGTGCTAGCTATAGCTAAATAGTATAGTGATTAGTAAGTAATTACTATACTTTAGATCTAGAGCTTTATATAGTATTATATACTATATAATATAGTAATAATAATAACTAAAAACCAGAATACCAGTTTGCATCTATATAACGAAATAACATACAGTATATAATAACCCTAACAATTAAACTAATATATATATTCTACTATATATATAGTAGTATACCCTCTTTCTTACTTACTATAAATACTAGGTATCCAGCACCAGTTATTGCCTAATAGTATAGCGATTAGTAAGTAATTGCCATACTATAGATCTAGAGCCTTACGTGTCGCCACACGCCACGTAACGTAGTAATAATAACAACGAATAACAGAACACCAGTTTGCACCCGTACGACAAGATCACGTACGGCGTGCGATAACCCTGACGATTAAACTAACAGTTACTTTAGTATGGAGATCTCAGAATTTTAGTATCGTAAAGTGTACAGATAGTAACTATTAAGACATAAAAATACATTCAGGAAGCAGGACAAAACCCTTGACACAAAGGCTAAACTAAACCCTTTCATCATCCCGCCTTTTCTTGAGAACCATCCCAGCTTATTCGTCCCGGTGTAATAACAGGCAAGCAATCGTTGGTTTTAAAAGACTCCCAAAAATGGCGGCTTAGCGAGAGGGTTGAGTAGTATGCTTTGCCAACAAAACGCCTGCACTCTCGCGAGCGTTTGAAGATGTCCAAAGGCTAATCTTGCCTCCACAACGCCATTCGTCGCCGGCAGCGTCTTCCCCGCCACCTCGTGACGCCTCACCCATGATGATTTCCAAATCCCGTTTTTGTGAACTGGTCCAATTCCTCACAAAATTGGTTGGGTCCTCGCTCATTGACGCATAGAAGGAGTGCTTTGCCCTTGAGTTTGCGATCGCTGATACCAACGTCGCCAGCTGCTCGTCCATAGTGGTAACGTCTTTAAGGGCGGCGGCAAAAGCTGGGTTCACCACGAACGGGACCAGTTTCGACCGCAATGGGTCCTCAACAGCTACCCGCACGTCATAGACAGTGGGCTGAGGAGCCTTGTGAAATTCCTCATCCACTCTGATGGTGTAGGCTAGGCTCACGGGCGGCAGGGGCTGAAGATGAGGCTGGATGTAGTCAATCAGGTTCGGGATCGTGCCGACGTCATTACCGTTCACAATCTGTGAGTATAGCTTAGCAACAGTGATCACTGACAATGGTAAGGGCAGCCTACCTTTCTGAGTAGATCGTCGCATCGGAAGTTACGTTTTTCCTCGTCCTCTTGCAGGCCCATCGTCTTGATGTACTCCCAAACCGCCAGCACAGCTTCTTGTCTGGAAGACTCCTTCATGTCCACAATCTCAGCAAGCCCGTTGCCCAGCAGGTATCGCTCGGGATCCTCTTGCCGGTGTAGATTGATGGTTATGTTCATGTTCTCGTCGCCGCTGCGCTTGAAGGTCAACTCATCGAAATCGGGGCCGCTGTGTGCTGGCTGCTTCTTCCATTCCACTGTCTGATCCGTAGCAGCGCGTGAGCGGCTACGATCGTAATCAACATTGATGGCTTTGAAAAAATGTGAAAGCCGGTGCTTGTGGGGAGGTACGGTGTGGTCGGGATTTTGTCGCCCAACACGTGGTTCGCCATCTTCGTCCATGCAATCAGAGGTTTTTATCGAGTCTTGCGATCCTTGTTCTTCATCTTCAAGAAGTCTGCCCTCGATCTTAACGCGGTAAGAAGGTTCGGCACTGGGGGTAAAGTCAAAGCTGTCAACGCTGAGACCGCTGCCTTGCCAGACCTGGTCTTCGACCGTGTTAGTGACCCATACGCGCAGAGTTTTGTAGCGCTGCGATTCACAATGCACGTCAGCTGAGCTAGCTAGCTTGAAAAGGAAAGGCATTTGAGAATACGGACCTTTGTATTGCGACCGACTGCCTCAACAATGTCGAGACGTTTGCGCGTCATGGTAGCATCTAGGCGACGCTCGAAATCGCGCAACTCTCTATAACGCTGCGCGACCGCCGGATCGGTAATGCACTCATCAACGCCATCGGGGAGCGCCTTGTCGGTGGGTTTCCGGCTGCGACGTTTTGCCAGCTCACTTGCGAGAGCCTGGCCGGGGGCTTGGTGCTGCGCCATGGCAGCCTGATTTACTGCGCTTTGTGGGTGATGGACTGAAGGCATGATGGGACCTTCACATGGCAAGTCAGTTGACCTGTTACCGGTGATTCTTGCGCAGCTATTGCAATGCTGTTCAGGGGCAGAAAGGAAAGGAGTCCGTTCGCGAGTGTCGCGCGCCGCGGAAGACGAAGAGAGGGACGGGCATACCAATGCCGCCTCGCCGTTGATTCGCGGCAAGTGGAGCCCGCTGGGTACCTTGCGGCGTGCTGGTGGTATATGGGCGGTACTGAGGCTGCATCGTGTAAGCAACCCTGAGAGGAAGCACAGCGAAGTCCGATCGACCTGTAGGCACGCCTGGAACTAAATTCAGAGGTTCAATATCAAAACGGAGACGTCACAGGTCATGTGACAGACGTTGCGGGCTCTGGAGTGTATAGATCAATACTGGTAGTAATGAGGTGCTGCTAGCTAGGCCTGGCTCTACGTAGCTAAAAAGGTGTGAGGAATAATGTCAGGAATTACGCGCTCGAGAGGTAGAGTTTACACTAGTTAAACCTCAGGCGGCAAGTACTATCTTCATAGGCCTTACTTTACTTACGCTGCTTGAAATAGAGTTTAAGATAGTGTATATAACTATATTTGGAAAGCAGAATATATACTAGATATTACTTTCTAATTATATTTAATAGTTAAGAGCTTAGAATATTATATTACTAAATAGCTACTAGATATAAAGTATATATTATAGTGAGATTATATATCTTAAATACTAGAATATAATTTAAAACCTCTAAATATATATTACTTTCAATATTTAAAGAAATTAAATAGTATTTTCTATAATATAATACGTTTTAGATATAACTTAAAACTTATAATTTATAAAGTTATTTTAATTCTAAAATTAGTATATAAGATATATAATTTTATTAGTAATATAATAGCTATAAGGTTATTAGAATTCTATAGTATACTACTTATATAGTATAGCCTAGTGGTAAAAACTAGCTATTAGTAATAACTAGCTACTAGTTATTACTATCTATTAGGTAATAAGTAACTATCAGAAATAATATATTTGAGCGTTAGAGTTTATACTATTTGGGCCTCAGGCACTTATAGCGTCTCTATAAGCCTCATTCAACTTAAACTAGTTAAAATAAAGCCTTATATAATATATATAGCTATATTTAGTTATATATAATATATACCAGATTTTGCCTCCTAATTATATATAATAATTAAGAGTCAGATAATACTAAAGAGCTACTAAGCTAAAAAGTATATATTATAATAATTTTATATGTTTTAAATACTAAGATATCTACTATAAATATCCTTATATTAATACTTAAGGAAACTAACTAGTAGATTACTTAATATAATTTCTTTAAGGTAAAAGCTAAGTTTTATAATCTATAGAATTATCTTAACTTTAAATTCGATATTTAAAAAAGCTTTCTTTTAGTAATTTCTTGAAAACTTCTTATATATAATCTTCTTAAAGTAAAAAAAAGTAAAGTATTTACTATAATATCTAAAACTAATATTCTAAAGATCTTAACTACTTCTAATATTCTTAATAAGTTTACCTCTATAAAGCTAACTTACTTTAAGAAAGTTTAATTTTCCCTTAAAACTACTAACTATATCTATATTTAGAATATTATAGAATTTATAGAGAAAAATCTGAAAATTTATATAATTTTCTATAATCTCTATAATATAAGAATTTAAGAATGTAAATATAAGTAATTAAGCTAAATCTATATATTATTATAAATTCTTAAGTGTATTAGTAATATATTTAAATACTAATATTATAATTTAGAGAAAGATCTAACTATATAGTTAATAAACTTCTATAACTACTTTAGTATTATAAATAACCTCTATCTTTAGTAAGTAGCTACTATATACTATAATATACTCCAGTATCCTAAAATTAAATATCTTACTATAAAAGTAGTAACTAAAATATAGTTTTAAAAAGAGTAAGATATGATATATAAAACTTAAATAGTTAGTTATATTTCCTTAGTTATAAAGGTATTTTAGATTAATAATCTGATATTCTTACTAACTTACTTACTAGTTAAATTATATACTTAAGGCTATATATTTATAGTTTATAGTTAATTAGATATTATATTACTAAATAAAATTATCTAAGTTATTATAGAGACTATATAATAACTTCCTGAAGCTTTCTATTAAGGTAAAATGAGCTATAGAGTATTTAATATTACTTTAGAAGCTATAGATAGTAACTTAAACTCTCAAAATAGTAAGAAATACTTTTATAGTTTAGATAGACTTCTATACTCTCTTAAATACAGTAAAACCTACTTACTTTTATATTATTATTATATATATCTATTATCTATATATAAAAGTTAGATATCTAATATTATAATTAAGGAAGGAATTAAATAATAAATAACCTTAATTTTAGAGTTTTTAAAGAAAATTTAAGATATTAGATAATAGTAACTATATAGCTAGAATTCCAGCTAAAATAGCTATAATATTATATAGTAAGTCTACTATATAGAGGAACCTTAGTAGTATTCTCTCTAAAACTTATTTATCCTTGATTTAGGTATCTTAATTTATATTTTTCAGGATATTAAGTATTTTATAATTCTCTAAAAAGCTTTCTCTAGAAATTATATTTAATATAATACTAAATTAAGATCTATTAAAAACTATAGAGATACTAAAATTAATATTATAATCTTATGAAGTAAGGAAGCTAAACTATATTTTTATAATATTACTTTCTATAGTTTTCTAGTTATAAACCTTATTTCCTTTTAGTAGTTATAAAAGTAAGGTTACTAATAGAATACTAAGCTAAATTACCTCTCTTAACTATAGAGAAGTAACTACTTAGAGATTATAGCTATTAATATTTAATATTTAGTTACTTTTACTTTGTATTTATAGTAGTACTTAAGCTTTTCACTCTATATATAGTTCTAACTGTTAAATTTACCTAGTAATAGTATTTATACTAATACTAACTTACAACTAGTTTAAATAGTAGTAAAATTACCTATTATTATAGATAATTATACCCCTAGTTATAATATTTAACCTTACAGTAGAGGAAGACCTTATAGTAATAATTAGCGAGAGCCTTAGTGAAGCTAAAGCTTAATGTATATAGCTGAAAGTAACTACTAAGGTTATAAGGTTAAGAATCTTTATAAATCTCTTAAAGATAGAATAAAATAAAAAGCCTATAAAAGCTACATATTCTATAATCTATTACTCTTCTATATCTTTATAATAAAATCAAAACCCCCTCGAAATCTATATAGCTACCTGTAACTAAAAAAGTATAGAATAGGTGAAGAGATATCTAGCTATAACTACTATAACTAAGACTATCAGTTTATTAAACTAAGCCTCACTGAAATTATCCTAAATACTATAATTAACAGGTAGCCTATAGAAATTCAAAAGAAAATTATATAGTTATGCTATAATCTACTATATCAAGCTAACTATTTTAGAGACTAGTTATTATTAAGATAATATCCTAATATAAATATACTATAATAATATTAGTAACTAGATACTATATAATATTATAGTAATATAAATACAGAAGTTTTAAAAAGTATCTAGCTATATTAGAAGTATCTATATCTATATAAATATTATTTATATATTAGCTACACTTGATATATTAAGATCGTTTACTGATAAAAGTAGGCTGAATCTTTTTATACTTATATAGAGCTTATAAGTTAGCTTATATTAATAGTAGAGAACTTTTATATTAGCAATATAAAACTTTATCTGGGGGGTAAGAATATTAAGGTTACAGATATTAAGATTATAATAAATATTTAAATAGAGTAACTATAGTTAGCAGTAATTAAATCTCTCAAAATATTTAAATTATATATAGATAGCGTGAGAGCGTAAAAGTATAAGATTAACGCGGAAGAAATCATCGGTTATTTATTATTGAAAAGGTTAACGTAGGGTAGGTATACTAGCTACTATAGCTATAAGGGGTTCAGGTTCAGATTAACTTAAAGCTAGCTGTAGCAGTTAGCGGGAGAGTAAGAAAGCTAAAATTATACTTCAGGAGATAATATATCCACTAATCGTTATAATAGAAAGCAAAATATTAGCTCCTCCCTTAATATTTAATATAACTAATAAATTCTTAAATATTATATATCTTACGAGAGGTTAAATACTTCAGTAATATAGTTAGTATAATATAAGCTTTCTTCTAGATACTATTACTACTAGAGATATACTATAGAAACTATTTAAAAACCTCTAAAAGATAATAAATAACTTTAATATTAGTAATTAAAGTATCCTAAGAGAAAGCCTCTTAATTACCTTATTTTAGCTATATATAGTATTTATATTATTAATAGTTACTTAAAATATAATAAGTATTAGCTTACTTAGGAAATATATAAGGTTTATAGTATTAGTAAAATAAAATAGATTATTTATTATATAGAGTATAAGAATACCTTATATACTACCTCTAGAGAGTATATTATATTTAACTTTTATCCTTATTACTAAAACTATAGTAGCTACACCTTTTCTTTAATATTTATGAATAAAGCTACTAACTACTTATAGGATTTTTATCTTATAGATTATATTAAAGTTATTATAACTGCAGTTTTTAATAATTTTATCTTACTTCTTAAATATTAGTATAATATTAATATTAAGGTTTTTAAGTATAATGATAAAATCCCCAGATATAAGAAGCTGAAAGCTATTCTAACTACTTAAAGTATTCACCTTAAGCTATCTATACTATATATATAAGGCTAGAATAGAGGTATAGAGTAAATTAAAGCTATTATTAAAGCTTATATAAAGGTTATAAGGTAAGGAAGTAAACTACTCTATAATCTCTAGCCTGAAACCTTATAAGTAATAATATTTCTTTATAACTATATACTAATAAGCTTTTTAGACTGGTAAATACTATACTAGAAGCTTTATAAGATTGATTAAAAAGATAATACTATGAGGCTAAATTTAGCTTACTTTTGTATATATAACTATGAGTATTTTATTCTTACTATAAATATAAAACTTAAGTATAACTATCTTACTTACTTTAAGAAGTATACTTTTATTAGCTTTTTAGTTAACTATACTTTAACTAACTAGCTTCAAATATAGAGCTATTTATAAAATAAGGTTATTATAACTTATAATATCTCTTTTAATAAGATAATATTCTTAAATAGAAATTTAACTTTTCCTTAAGATAATTTCAAGAGGTTTAACCTTAATAAGGTTTCTTATTAGTTATAGAAGTAATTAGCTATAGTAAAGCTATATAAAGCTAGCTTAAATACTTACTTAAGTCTAAGTAAAAAACCTAATAAAGTAATTTATATTAAAAATATAGAGGATTACTATAAAACCTTAAGGCTTTATATTTATATTATAGCTAACTTTAAGTTCTCTGAGACTTTATATAAAACTGTAAAGTTTATATTATTAACCTCTCTAGAGTTACCTATTATATTCTTCTATAATCTTATTTATATAAATAAAATTATAGAGGGGTAAGAAGATTAGATACCTCTAGAGAAAGTTAAGTATAAGGAATAAATAAGATACTAAGCTAAAGTAGCTAGAAGATTTTTATTTAAAGCTACCTTTTTAGCTAATATCTTTTAGTTATTTTAAGATACTTCTAAATACTTCCGCCTATAGCTATAGGATTATATAAGTTATTAGCTAGAGGGAGTTTCTAAGGTTTAAACTTTAAGAGATTTCTAAAACATTATTATAAATCTGAAAGATAAACTTTAGCTATAAGGTAAATTAGATATTAGAGAGTATTTAAAATATAAAGAAGTAGAGGTTTCTAATTTAGAAATCCTATAGTAAAGGTTATTACTATTACTTATATTTTATTTAGTAGTATTTACTTATCTATATACTAAAGCTATAATAGTAGTTAAAAAAGTTTATCTTAAAAGTTATATTAGATTATATTTCTAGAGTAAAATTAGTAGGACTCTTACGAGAAGCTTGAAAGTTCTAAATTACTATTAAGTTTATATCTATAAGTTTAATAAATATAGACGCCTTCTTAAAATTAAAGCTTAACTTATTATTTATAGAGACTAATAGCTATAAGATAACTGCAAAATCTATATAGCTACTTTAGTAAATATATTCTTTCAAATCTTTATAGTACTTACTAACTACTTGAATCTTAAGTTACTTCAGTATAATATAGTTAATACTTTTATTTAAGTAATACTTAATAAAATAGTCTTTATAGAGATACTACTTAATTATTAAAAGCTTAGAAAGATCTACTATCTTAATAAAATATTTTATAGCTTTTAAAAATCTCCTCTTTTTTAGTAATATTATTTAGAGGTAGGCTTTAAATACTTTAGTTTTAAGCTTACTGCAGGAAAGCTATATTACTAACTTAAAAAGTATATTATTTTCTTCTTTTATATTAATTACTATATACTCTCTTTCCTCTCAGAAAATATATCTGAAACGTTTATACTATTAGTAAACTCCCAAAAGAAATATTATCTTAAGAAAAGTAAAAACCTATAATAATTCCTTGATATTAAGGTTATTTAAAATTAAATAATATAATAGCTATAGCTTTCTTAAGTAGTCTATATTAAGAAGCTTCTTAAATATCTTACGAAATATATACAGTATATTAGATAGTTTAATATTCTTCTTAAATCTTAAGAATTCCTTCTATAGCTTAATTAAGCTTTCTATATAGAAATTAAATACTACTAATAAGATATTAGCTTTATTAATTACACTTTAATTATAATAGAACTAAATATTACTTATATAGCTAGCTAATTATTTTATTTTAACTAGAATCTTAAGGATAACTACTAAGTTAAGGCTAAGTAAATAATATAGTATTTCATTAAAACTAAAAACCTCTACCTTAAGTTTAGCTATAAGGTTAGTAATCTATAGAATAGTCTTATTATTACTATAGATACTAGTTTTATAGATAATAGTAAGAATTAAAAAAGCTTTCAGATATATACTATATATCTCTTTAGTAATCTTACAGTATAGTAAGTTAATAAATAAGATATTATTACTATTTTAATAACTAAAGTAAAGTTTTTAATATTATTATAAGTAGTATAAGAGGCTATTTCTAATAGCTATCTTATTATTATACTATAAATAAACTTTATAATAAGTATTTTTAGTAGAGGTAAAATATATAAGCTTTATTTAATAGTCTGAATCCAGTATAATAACTAGTAAATAGTATACCTTATAACTACTAAAATAATATAACTATATATAAATCTATAGTATATAGATATCTATAACTACTAGCTATAATAAGAAACTTAGTGAAGGTATTTTAAAGTTAAGTATATACCCTCAGAAGACCTTATAGCTAGTAACCTTATAAAGCCTCTCTAAAGCTGCTAATTTAATATTTTTATTACTTAGATTAATATAATAAACTAATTAAACTATCTGAAAGTATAGTAAGAGGAGGAATTTCAAGAGAAACTATCTACGCTAGTATTTAAAAACCTTAATAAGACTCTTAACTACTAGTTAGAACTTATACATTCTAACTTAAGTAATAATATAGTTAAAAAAAGCTTAGGGATACCTAAAGCACCTAAGGCACTAGGGGGCACTCTTAACTAAGATAATAAAGAATACCTAAATAGCCTATAAATAGCATTACTTTTCCTACTATAGAAATAAAAATTTAACGAAAGTGATAAAACTATAAAAAAAGTCTCTTATAAGATATAAATAAAGTATTTAAACTAATTTTATTTAAAAAGGCTAGCCTACAGGTATAGCCCTCAAGGCTAGAGGAATATATTAGAAATAATATATTTAAGCGTTAGAGTTTACGCTATTTTAGTCTCAGGCACTTATAGTTTCTCCACAGGCCTCACTCCACTTAAACTAGTTAAAATAAAGCCTCACGCACAATATATAGCTATATTTAATTATATATAATATACACTAGAGTTTACCTCCTAATTATATATAATAGTAACTAATTACCTATAATATCCAAATTAAGTCTATATATAGCCTATAGACTATATACTATAAATATTAATATCTTTAACTCTATTAATATACTAAATATAATAATATATATAATATACTTTTCCCTAGTGAAACTAATATAACTTTTAAATTCTTTTAAAAAACTAATCTTAAGTAATTTTCTTAAAAGAAAGTAGTAATAACTAACAAGAAAAATATCTATATATAGTATTATTAAACTTTTTAATTCTATATATATTAATTATAGAGAATATTACTAGCTTCTAGATAATATTACTAATAAGATTTATAGAAAAGATATTATAGATCCTATAGAAATAATAGCTAAGAACATATATAGTTTTCTATAATATTTATATTAAAAACTTAAGATTATGAAGTTAATTAAGTAGGCTTTACTTAAATAATAAGTTAGACTTTTAGCAATACTGATAAAGTACTCTAATACTATTAGTATTACATAGAAGGTAATTAAGTTTTAAAAGAAATTAACTTTTATATCTACTATAGTTTCATAAATTACCTTTATTCTTAATATATAATTACTATACTTTCAGTCTTTCCAGTAAAGCTATTATTCACTATATATAACTATTAGTTTAACTATTTAGTTTAACTATTATAGGCCACTAGGCTACCTTGTGGCCTACCACTATAGCCATATTGGGTAAATAGTCAGCCTATATAGCCCTATTACTACGTACGTAGCCTCCGCGCCACATAATATAACTTAGGAATAATATTATATATAATTAGGGGGTAAAATCTGGTATATATTATATGTAACTAAACGTAGCCACACGCGCCGCGCGAGGCTCTATTTAGACTAATTCAAGTGGGGTGAGGCTTATAGGGATACTATAGATACCTAACGTCTAAAAGGTGTAAATTCTGCCGCTTAAATATATTATTTCCAATACATCTCTCCAGCCTTAAGGGCTGTATCTATAGGCCAACTTCTTTAAATAATACTAAGAAAATATTCTATTTATATTTTATAAGAAACTTTATCTATAGCCTTATTATTCTTATTAAATCTCTACCTTAATAGTAGGAAAAGTAATATTATATACCAGCTTTTAGATATATTTTATTATTTAAACTAAGGGATATCTCCAAATACCTTAGATATTTTAGATATTTCCAAGCTTTCTTTTAACTATTTTATTGCTAAATTTAGGATTTATAAGTTTTAACTAGTAGTTAAGAATCTTATTAAGATCTTTAAATATAAGTAAAGGTAGTTTCTCTTAAAGTTTCTCCTCTTACTATATTTTCGTGTAATTTAACTAATTTATTATATTAACCTAAGTAATATAAATATTTAATTAGTAGCTTTAGAGAGATTCTATAAGGATATTAGCTATAATGTTTCCTAAGAATATATATTTAACTTGAAAGTATCCTTACTAAGCTTTTTATTATAGTTAGTAGTTATAAATATCTATATATTATAATTTTATATATAGTTATATTATTTCAGTAATTATAAGGTATATTATTTACTAGTTATGATACTGAATTTAAACTATTAGGTAAAAGTTATATATTTCATCTCTAATAAAAGTATTTATTATAAGATTTACTTAAAGTATAGTAATAAGATAAGTAATAAAAATAGCTTCTTAGGTTACCTATAATAATACTAAAAGCTTTACTTTAATTATTAAGGTGGTAATAATTTCTTATTCATTTACTTACTATACTGTAAGTTTATTAAAAAGATATATAATATATATCTGGAAGTTCTCTTAATTCTTACAATTATTTATAAAATTAATATCTATAGTAATAATAAGGTTATTCTATAAATTACCAGCCTTATAGTTAAACTTAAGGTAAAGATGTTTAGTTTTACTAAAATATTATATTATTTACCTAAGCTTAACTTAATAGTTATCTTTAGGGCTCTAGTTAAACTAAAATAATCAGCTACCTATAAAGATGGTTTTTAGTTTTATTACAATTATATTATAATTAATAAAGCTAATATTTTATTAGTAGTATTTAATGTTTATATAGGAAACGTAATTATATTATAAAAGAAGCTCTTTAGGTCTAAGGAAAGTTTTAGATTATTTAATATATTATATATGTTTTATAAAGACTTTAAGAAGCCTTTTAATAGAACCTACTTAAGAAAGCTACAGCTATTATATTATTTGATCTTAAATAATCTTAACACTAAGGAATTACTATAAGTATTTATCTTCCTTAAGGTAATATCTCTTTTAGAGGTTTACTAATAATATTAGTATTTGAGATATATCTTCTAAGGGAAAGGAAAATATATAATTATTTATATTTAGTTACTTTTACTTTATACCTATAGTAGTATCTAAGTTCTTTATTATATATTAAGTTCCAACTGTAAATTATACCCTAAAACAGCATTTATACTAATACGAGCTTGTAACTAATTTGAATAGTAATGAAATTACTTATTATTGTGGATAATTATACCCCCGGTTATAATATTTAACCTTATAGTAGAGGAAGACCTTATAGTAATAATCTATATAGTAAGAGCCTCAGTAAGGCTAAAGCTTAATATATATAGCTAAAAGTAACTACTAAGGATATAAGGTTAAGAATCTTTGTAAACCTCTTAAAGATAGAATAAAATAGAAGGCTGAAAGCTAAGTATTCTATAATCTATTACTTTTCTATATCTCAACTATCCTTAGCATTACTTTTATAATAAAACCAAGATTCCCCTTAAATCTATATAGCCACCTGTAACTAGGGAAATATAATAGCGGAAACTATATATTCTATTATAACCTCTATAACTGGGGGTATTAATATCTTCTAGAGGGCTTAAGTAATATTATAAATACTATTAATTAATAGGTAGACTCTAGAGATTCAGAAGAAAATTATCTAATTATTCTATAATATACTATATTAAAATAATGATTTCAGAAACTAGTTATTAATTAGATAGTATTCTAATATTAATATATTATACTAGTTACTAGATACCTTAGAATATTATAGTATTATAATCGACGGGATTTTGGATACTATATAGCTACACTAAATATATTTATATCTATATTATTATTATTTATATATTAGCTATATTTAATTAAAATATTAAGATTAATTATTCTAAGTTAATATATTATCTGATTTAAACTTAAAATAATTAGTTTCTATTATTGTTAGAATAATACACTTAAGTATCTATAAATCAATTCTTATAGCAAAAGGGTATGTTACAATAATGAAAATATATTACTTTTTTAAATTGTAGGTGTAGGAATTCTATATTTAAGTTAAATTGTTTATGAATTCTATAATAATACTAAACTATAATATAAAGATCTTATAGTAATTTATAAAGTTGAGAAAACTGTACATTTCTTTAAGTAACTTAGGGGAAAGCTAATTAGCAATAGTCTTTAATTTCTCTAAATTATAAAGGAAACTCTTTCTAATAAACCTAATATATTTAATAACAGTAACTAATAACTTATATATCTTAGAATCTAACTTCAAATTTATATTAGTAGGGTAGCTAAATATCTAATAGACTTTCTCCTTATATTTCTATTATATACTATTAATATAAATAAGATTATCATTAGCAGAGCATTACAATAATACAAATACATGTATTTGTAATATATTACATGTAATAGCTAATATATGTATTTGTACTTGTAATATTTAAAAACCTAATATATTATGAATACATTATATACATTTGTATTTGTATTATTTATAACATAATACACTAAATTAAGGTTATAGTAATAAGTCAAGTAAATATTCATATTAATGGAATAAAATCTAACGAATCTCAAACCGTTGTAGTTATAGTTATATATTACTTTATAACAGAGAAACTTAATTTCGAAATATTATTAATACTAGGAAAGTAATACTGTAATTCTAATTTATTAAGTAATAACTAATAAGATATTAGTATGAAATAAAATACTAATATTTAGTAGTAGTAAAAAAGAAATATCTAATCCTAAGAAATTAATTACTATTTATATCTATTTCTATATTACTTTCCTTTATATTACTATCACTACTACTAGTCAGAATATTAAGGGATAATATATTATATATTCTTAATATATAATATTTTATATATTATATATCAGAAGTACAAATATATTACAAATATGTATAATGTGTTAGGATTTGTATTTAATATATATATTTGTATTTATAATATAATATAAATATATGTAATTATATTTATATTATCTATAATATATTCTATTTTAATAAGATTTAAACGTAGAAATGAAAGGTTTTGTTTATTTAATTACTCTTTTAGCGTTTAAATACTAACTTTAATATATAAAACAGATTAATCTTTTAATATTTTACTATAATTGTCTTATATATGTAAATTAAAATATATTAGGTATTATATTACAAATAATACAAATACAAATACGGATATTTATATTATATTACAAATATATATATTAGGAAAATAACCCTAATACATTACAAATACATGTAATATATTTGTATTTGTGATATGTAATATGTAATGTATTATTTATTTGTAATGTATTATGTATTATTTCTTAATGCTCTGGTTATTAGTATATATTATAATAAGATTACCTAAAAACCACTATAGGTAACTATTAATATATTATTAAAGTATAATAGAGATATAAGTAAGTTTAAAGAAATCTATTATTTATTTAAAAGAACTATAATATATCTAAGAAGCTATTTTCTTTTCATCTACTCTATTAATTCTAATTGTATAGAATATAAAACTAATATTGAAGTTAGTATATTAATAGATTTCAGTAACCCTCTAGAGGATCTTTAATATAAATAGGAGAAGGTAATTATCTTTCTTAATAATTATAGTATTAGCGTTATAATGTATACAGAAGCGTATTCCTATATCTAGCTTCATCATAACAGAAATCAGAATATAAATAAAGAAGCTACTTATATTAATAATCTTTTCATTCAGTAGATGGTTTAAAATCTTCTTAAATATTAGAAGTTCCTTCTAAAATATATTTTAGAGAAAGCTTTGTAGAAGCTTAGACTTCTATTTCTTATTATTAGGAGTAAGTAGAATATGATAGTTTATCTTTACTTCGCTGGGGAAAGTCAATATATTATATTTAGATAGAAGATATTTATTAAGATATAGTTCCTTAAATTTATCTCTTTCTTTAAAGCTATTGCTTTCTTAATCCACTGAATTCATGAATATAATTTAGTAGAAACTTAGTATCTTACCGATATATTATGTAGTATATTAATATATCAGTGTAACTAAATCAGTATTAAGTAGGCAGACTAAATAGATCTTCTTAAGCTATATTAATATATTTTAGTATTCTAAGTAGGTTGTAAGTATAAGCTATTCATTAAAATCTAATATTATGAATGATACAATTGTTCTCTATTCATAATTACCTAAAATAGTAAAGGCGCTAGAAGCTCTCTATAATATAAAAATATAGATTCGTTATATATAGCTACTAACTTTCAATACTAAAGTAGCTATTTCCTAGATATTATCAATTAATAGCTTTATAGTATATCTCCTTATTTATCTCTTTAATATATTAATAAGTACTAGGTAGAATTCTTTCCTAAGAAAGATATCAATAACAATATAAATATTGTAGCTTATATTAATTAATATATGTTTATAAAATAAGGTTTATGAATTTTAGTCTAAATAGTAACTAACTATCAATCACTTACCTAATCTTCATTTTATTATTTCCTCTATCATATTACTTCTATCTCAGTTAACTCTAGAATTTAACTTTACTCTAACGTTACGTTTTTCTTATATTCTTACTAATAGTAGATAGAATACTATTATTTCCCTAGTTATTTCCAGTAATATCTATAGTAATTATAGCTTTTATAACCTTAATATTAGTTTTCATATACTTTTATACTATATAAGTTCCGTAAATATAACCTTCCTTACTATATTTATAATATTAAAAAATATTCCAGTAATCTAGAAAGAGAAAGCGCTACTAAGACTATAATATTATTATCTCTTTTTAACTACTTTGTTTATTATAATTCTACCCTCTATATTATAAATAATAGATTTCTAGTGGGATAGTTAGTAGTAAACTAATAACTCTTTTATATATTTAAGTTTCTAAATCATATTCTAAGTTTTAGATAATTAAAGTTTATACTTTATAGAACGATCTACTATAATAAGTAGTTTGTTAAAGTAAGAAAGTAAGGTAGCCTCTAATAGATAGATCTAAGTTATATCTAGCTATATATATTGTTTAATATTAACTAGAATCTTTTCATATTAAAAATACAAAAATAGTTAAATATCTATTTCCTTTCTATGTAAAGCTTTATAATTAGGTAATAATATAAGACTAGCTCTGTAGATTTAGGTAAGGTTTATCTGAATAAGTTATAGAATTATCTAGATTATATAAGCCTTTTAACTTTTCACCTATATAGAAAGCTTTAACTATCTACTGGAAATTGAAGTTTCAATAAAAGTAAACTAGATACCAGTATGTTTGAATATTATTAAAGAAATAATAGTTAATTCTTAGCTTAACTGTTTTCTATCAAAATTATGTCTAATATTCTTTCTATTTCCCTATTAATATTAGATATAAAGAAGTATACGTCCTTTAGTAGTTAGCTATTAGTAGGAATATAGTAATATTAATAACCTTTGGGATTAGTATTTTAATAAATATTATTCTAGAGATTACTAAAATATTCTAATATTAATTAAAGGTACTTATTATAATAGCTACCTAGAGACTACTATTTATTATAGTATCCTATTTTGCTAACTTACATATAAGCTTATTAATTGTCTAGTAGGAGAAGCTTAGAATATAGTATAATTATTACCAAAGTAATTTAGTTATAAAGTTACTATTCATGAAGATATTGTAGAAGGCTTTAGTATTCACTATTTTTCCCTATTTCAATTATTTGGTTACCTATTATATAATATTATATTCTAAAAGCTTTACTTAATTAACCTATATATACAATTAGTGGGAAGCTATAGTTTACCTAATATTATATATATAGTAAATAAAACTAAATTCTAGATATATAAAGGGCTGAACCAAAATTGATTTAACTAAAAGGTAATATATAATACTATTTATCTAAAACTAAGAAGTAAAAGAGAAGCCTTTATAAATATCTAGAAAGATCTATATATATATTACTATATTAAGTCTACCGAAGCCTAATCTGGGCGAGAGAGTTAACTTTAGATATCTGGATATAATCTTAGCTGAATATCCAAATATAGCCTGTAACAGTAGGTAATAGATATCTTAAATCTATTCAAAGAAAGCAAATCGTAATATAATATAATAGTTTAAGGACCTTTATATTTAAGAATAATATTATTTACTGTTAATGTTACTAGCTTATATACTATTCAGAGCTCTCTGGTTAGTAAGTACAAAGTATATTTAGTATATTAGTTAATAACTACTGGGATATTACTATAACTCTTCCCTAAATATCTTATTAACATAGGTACTTTAATAAGAACGTCTATACTAATATATTAGTATCGGCTGATAAGCACTTAAAGAGATATTGATATATTATATAGGAGGTAGTATCTGGATTCTAATCTTCAGTTTACTATATATTTTAATATATACTTTATAATATTCTGTCTTATAAACCTCTATTAATAACTTTAACTTAATCTTTTAAGTATTTTAGTAATCTCTAGATATTCTCCTAAAGGTCTATTATAAAAAGCTACTAGTAACCTAACTTAAACTTAGTAACTATCTAAAATAATTAACTTTCTTTAGAATTTTACTTATCTCTTATTATTAAGAAACTATTTATTACCCCTTAGTAATAATCTTTCTTCTCTCTTTATAGGAATATCTTTCTATATCTCTCTCATTTCCCTATCTAAAATTGCTTCTAGCCTCTCTAGAAAAGGATTTCTAGAATATGTCTAAGGCTTTTAACTTCAGAGTAATATTACTATTATTTTATCTAAAAACTAGGTAATGAAATTCCTAAGGAAAGCTATTTTAGTTTCTTATATCTTTCTCTTAATTAGTAAGTAGTTAGATTATCTTAAGGGGCTATTAATAGAATTTTACTTCCCTAGGTAGTAGTTAATAATATAAAAGGAAATTAATATATTTTATGAAAGTCTTACTTATCTACTATTAAGCTGATACTTTATAGTAAGATACTAAAGGTCTAACTAATTATTAGAAGCTGGCTATAAGAGGTAACCTAGTGGTATCTAAATAATACTATAATAAACTTAAAGAGTTTATATTTATAGTAAAAGCTCTTCACTAAACTATAGGGATAGTAATACTTTAAACTTTATTTAGCAGTATTTTATATAAACCCTAAGGTCTAGGTATATAATATACCTCCCGCTAACTCTACCTTTATTATTCTAGTAATAGTAATTATTAATAGCCTTATAGCTATATTAGCAGTTACCTAATTGCCTAACTAAATTCAGTTAATAAGAAATATATATTTCTCCCAAGAATCTCTAATATTAAATATCCTAACTAATAGAAAAATGTAAGCTATTATTCCCTAAATTACTTTCCAAGTAATTCTATACTATAATTTTTCGTTTCTCTCTAATTATAAAATATTTCTTTTTCTATATTATAACTATTTTTTCCTTTTTTAGATACTTTATTTATTTTCTTTCTATATCCCCCATAATTTGGCTAATTTACTGCTATTGGGTCCTTTCTTTTCTATTATCACTATAGTGGGGTGACAAAGGTAACGGTCAATGGCCAAAACACGATTTTTACACCAAAAACCACTAAAATCTCGGTTTTTTAACTGCAAATTAAAACAGTTCTTATAAACCGTAAATAATGAAACTTTACATAGGAGTTTTTTATATAAGTTGGTTCCATATACATCAGTATAAGAGTTTTTAAATATACGTTTAGTAAGTTATTTAAGGTTTTAAAAATCACGTTTTTGAGATTTCTGCTTCAGGGCATATTATAGGGTATTTAGTGGATAGAATCAAACTTTCAAATCTTGAAGTGCACTTTACAAATGTCTAGTATTATAATTCATTGTTATTTCTAGCTGTAAGTTATATATATATAATAAAGACTACTTATAATTATATAGATAAAGCTGTAAAGTTTTTAATATTATACTGCTATAGATATTTCTATTTCAAAAGACTGAGATTAGTGGATTTTTGGTGAGGATTTCGTCGTTGACCGTTACTTTTGTCTCCCTACTGTATTTCCTTCTATTATATCAGTTACTACTTCTACTGCCTTAAGGTTTTTAATAATAATTCTAATTACTATTTTCCCCCCGTATGTTTACCTCCTGTACCTATAGTAGCTATATTGTTAAAGGTAACTTCAATAATAAAGGGAATTAACCCCCCCAAGTGGTTATATTTACCTACCTTAACTACTACTTGAAATATAATAAAAGTAACTTTACCTAAAGTTATATTTTAGGTTAAAACTACGTTTATTATAAATACTTAGTGGTAAAATTGAAATATACGTAAAGCTTATATCTCTTTGCTTCTAAACTTAAGTTATATACTGCCAGTTGCTAAATTAATTTCCTAATCACTTATAGTAATTATATTATTACCCCTATTATCTCTAGTAGTTATAAGGAAAATAGCTTTAAGGGCTACTATAGTGCTATTTATTTACCTAACCTTTCTGCTATAATTTAATATCATAATAAATATCTCTATTATATCTAATAGGTATTCTTTCTTTATATAATTATTATATTTACTATTCCCTCTTTCTATACTAAAGCTAACTTCTTATCTACTATTATCTTTACCTCTAAGTGGGTAATTACTAATCTTAATAATATTATATAAATAATAGTAAGTTTTCTTTTCTTTTTTTCCTCTAAACTATCTTACTAAGTTTATTTAAGTAAAATACTATTATATACTCTGATAGTTATATTACCTTCTGTAACCACTATAATTATATTCTTAATTTTACTGAAACTAGTTTACCTATCTACTATCTTTATATTCTTACTATCTTCCACCCCCACTAGTAATTTCTTAACTAATAGTTAGTTATATCTATTTCCATTAGGAATAATAATAAGGAGAATAATAAAAATAAGAACAATTTTACGGATATATAGAAGAAGGAAAAGAAGGATAGTAATTCTTTTCTTAAAAAGTAATTTTATTATTTTATATTTATAAAGTTTGGAGGCTATTTTATATTCTATTTACAGTCTATACATCGTTTTATTAATAGTAAACTAATATTAGTTTATTATTTCTGTAAATATTTCTATACTATAATTTAAAATATAATACTACCTTATTATTAATAAGACTCTCTAAAAGCTTTAAGATTAGTATATTATAGCTTCTTTATTTAACTAATATATGTTAATTTTACCTCTACTCTATGATATTCTTTACTATAAGAATCTTCCTAATTTTATATTTCTTTTAGATTTTACTATTCTTCCTTACTGTAATAGAAATAAAATCAAAATAGGTATTAATATAATATAATAAGAATAAGAAGATATTTTTAGCTTATTTAATAAGTTTAATATAATATATTAGGTAAATACTAGGGGAAATATCTTATATAATATTAAGTATACTTAATATATTAATAATATAGTATTTATTAGCTATTTAGTTAAGCTTTTTACTTACTTAATGTTATCTTAATATATTATAAGGAAAGTTAAACCTTATTACTAACTTGAAATTTCTCCGCTACCTATTATATTCTATTAGCTTCTATCTTATTATACTATTAGATATAAGCTATTATAACTTAGACTTAAGCTATATTCTCCTTAAGGTAAGTAAGAAATATTAAAGTCTACCCTAAATTAATATTTATAGAGAATTTCTCTACTGAAATATATAGACTCAATATTACCTTAAAGTTATTTAGAAATCTATTAAAATTACTTTAGTTACATAAATATTTCTATTATTAAATACTAGCTAATATATAGTAATATATAATGGCTAGTTTATTTACAGAAGGGTAATATATATCTATAGAAACACTTAAATTTTCAATATTATCCACTTTATCCTACTATCTAGCTGGAGGTATAATAATATTAAAAGAAGCTATTTAACTTCTATAAATTAGTATAATATTAACTCAAAAATATCCACCTAGTTAGATCCCCAGTTAGTAATAGTTAATATAGGAAAACTATGAAACCACTATTATATATTCTGGAAATACTTTATTTAAACGTCTATTAATATAGATATTATAGCTTTTAACTAAATATATTTAGATAGCTAATTAATAATAACTATTAGAAACCTGAAATTATCCATTATAATAGAAGGTAACTTTCTTATAAAGTTAATTAAACCCTGGAATTAAGATTAAATGGAAATTAGAAGGGGCTGTAAAAGTCTCTAGCAGTATCTTTAAGTCTTATAGAAATACTAGTAGATATTATATATCTTAATAAACTACTTAATATTTCTTAATGATCTATTTTAGTATTAGTTTTAGAAGAATATTATAAACATTAAGTTAATATTAGGGTAACTTAGGATAGTATAAAGGGCTGAATCTAAGCTTATTTAACTGGAAGGTAGCGTAGAATACTGTTTATTTAGAACTAAGAAGTAAAAGAGAAGCTTTTATAAATACGTGGAAAAGTCTATATATATAATACTATATAGAGCCTACTGAGACTTTACCTAGGCGAGAAGGTTAGCTTTAAATATCTAGATATAACTTTAGCTGGATATTTAGATATAGTCTGTAATATTACCCTCTTTTATTCTAGCTACTATTTAGTTAGAAGCTATAGACTAGGTTACTATTATTATCTATAATTAACCTATATATTACTTTATATTATTTTAATACTACTATATTTTTCATAGTATTAACTAGCTTCTATATTAAGTTTATATATCCTTTCTATTTAATAAAAGCTTCTTATTAATTTTCTCTTTCCACTTAGTATATTCTTATAGTAAGAATATTTTTAACTAGCTATTTAGTCTTTTTAGTATTATTTACTACTAGTAGTAGCTAGTTATTAACTATAATCTATTTAGGTAGTAAATTAGCAGCAGCCCTCTAAATTAAATCTATATAAAACTATAAGTAAATAAACTTTAAGGTATCTAGCTTTATAATATATAGAATAAGGATTTTAACTATTATATATTTATAATATAGTTAAACTAGCTTCCAGCTTAGCTTTAGTAACTTATCGTTAGATTTATTTAACTATATCTTATTACTAACTTTATATTAATTTGCGGGAAACTAGATTTTACTTATCTTAGCTTCTAACTTCTACTAGATAGCAGCTATTTCTATATAAATATATATTATTACTAATTATACTCTTTTAGCTAGCTGGTAGATAGTAACCTTACTATTACTAAATAGTTTTATAAACTTCTTAGTAACCAAAATAAAGTTAATATTATATTTATAATTTATAAAGAAAGATATAGTTTCTATTATATTATACTATTAGTTATAGAGAGCTAACTATATAATAGGTAGCAGACTATTCTAGTTATTTTAAAATTAGTATATAAATATCCTTAAAACTACTTAGATTCTTTAGTTATATTATTTTATTAGTTTATTAGTTTATAGATAGTAACCAGTACTTAATAAGTATATAATATCTATTAGCCTGCAGAACTTCCTCCAGAAGTAATTTATCCAGTTAAATTCTTTATTACTTTTAATGAAGTATAGTATTCTATAAAACCTTTAGTAGCAACTAAGAAACGATTAGATATATACTTACACCTCTATTATATTTATCTCCTTTAGTACAGGAATCTTACCTAATTAATCTATAATAATCTAGAGATAATAGGTACCCTATTCTTTCGTAGAGGGTAAATTAGTAATGAAATCTATCAATAAATTAGAATGTAACCAGTTACATACCAGTAGGAACTTTAAATAATCCTTTTTATTTACCTCTAGATATAAATACCTTTATATATATTACAGTTATATTTAAATTAGCGGATACTTTATAATTATTTAGGCTAGTAGAACTATTAGCTTATAATTTCCAGTATACTATTATATTCTGGGTAGCCTGCAGGAAAGAAGTTATATGACTTCTATATTAGCTTAATTTTAAGTTTATTAAGGAAGCTACTACTATTTCTACTGCCTGGATTTAAAGTCTCTCTCTAAAAGTAAGTTATTTTAGTATATTAATAGTATATTTAGCAATCTGAACTTTAATATAAAGATTAGTGGTAAAGTTATATTTTTCCTACTAAACTGCTATAAAGATTTATCAGTATAAGGAGTTTCTTTTAATAATGTAATTTTATATTTTTTATAGGTTTGATCTTTTCTTAAAACTCTAGAGATTGGTAATATCTATATATTCTACCTGGAGTTTCGCGGGAATAATAGCGTTTGGAATAATCAATATTACTTATTCTTATTACTTCTTATTATTTTATTTCTTGGAGGTATTCTATCCCCTTCTGGAGAGGGTATTAGAGGCTACTATCTGGGCGTCCAGTTAATACTTAAGGTAAAAGTTATACTGAAATACCTTCTCTATCTACTAACTCTACCTCTCTGTAAGTTATTACTTATTTATAAAATACTTATCACTTCTTTATAAAATACTTCAGGTTCTTATAGTTAGTAAGAATCTTAAATCTCCTAATATTCTATAGCTTTACCCTCTATATCTGCAAATAAGCTAATACTGTAAGAAGTTCCTTATTATAAATTAGGTAATTAAACTCTATAGAGATTAAATATCAAAAGTAAAAAAATACTAAATACTTTACTTTAGTCTTATTATTCTAAATTAATATACCTCCTAGGGTATATTTAGAATAGTTTATCTTTATTATTATTAGGATATTAGAGTTAAATATCCGCAGAATTAGCTTTATAGTAAAAAGTTATTTTAGTATAAGGAAAGCCTCCTGCTACTTTAGCCTCCAGTTAAAGATAATGAACTTTTAAGTTAGATAATTAAAGAATTCTATAATAGCATTATACTAAAATATACAAATCGTATAATAGTTTATAAATTTAAGGAAACTATAGATATCTTTCAGTAAGCTGGGGGAAAGTTAGTTAGTAATAGCTTTTAACTTCTCTAGATTATAAGAGAGACTTTTTCTAGCTAATATAATAAACTTAATATACTTAATCATAGTAATAAAGAACTTATATTTCTTAGAATCTAACTTTAGATTTATATTAGTAAGGTAGCTAAATATTTAGTAAATCTTCTCTTAATATTTCTTTTATAAGCTATTAATATAAATAAGGATATTATTAATATATACTATAATATAATTATACAGAAATTATCATAGGTAGCTATTAATATATTATTAGAATATAGTGGGAATATTAGTAAGTTTAAAAGAATATACTATTTATTTAAAGAAATTATAATATATCTTAAAAGTTATTTTCTTTTAGTTTACTTTATTAATTTTAACTTTATAGAATATAGTAATAATATTAAGTTTAGTATATTAGTAAGCTATAATAATTCTTTAGAGAATTTTTAATATAAGAGGAAGGAAGTAATAGTTTTTCTTTATAATTACATTAAGAGCTTTATAATTTATATAGAAGTATGTTCCTCCACCTAGCTTCTTTATAAAGAAAGTAAGAATATTAGTAGAGAAGCTATTTATTTTAATAAATTTCTTATTAAGCAAATCCTCTGGAATTTTCTTAAGTATTAAAAGCTTCTTTTCTAATATATTATAAAGAAATTCTTATAGAAAGTTTAGTTTCTATCTCTTATTATTAGAAATTAGTAGAATATAGTAATTTATTTCTTATTAGGTGAAAGGTAGCTAATATATTAAATTTGGGTGGAAAAAACTTAGGAATTTCTTTAAGATACTTGCAGAAATATAATTTCTTAAGTTTACCTCTATCTTTAGGGATGATATTTTCTCTATATTTATAAGACTAATCAATATAACCTAGTAGAAGCTTAGTATATTACTAGTATGCTGTATAGTATATTAGTAAATAAATATAAATAAATTAGTATTAAGTAGGTAGGCTAATTAGATTTCCTGAAGCTATATTAGCTTATTCTGATATTTTAAATGAATTATTGTACTATCCTTTCTATAGGTTATCTGTAAAAAAGGCTGAACCTAAACTTATTCAACCGGAAGGTAGTGTAAAATACTATTTATTTAGAACTAAGAAGTAACAGAGAAGCTTTTATAAATATATAGAAAAGTTTATATATATAATATTATATAGAGCCCACTAAAGCTTTATTTAGGTAAGGAAGTTAGCTTTAGATATCTAAGTATAGCTTTAGCTGGATATTTCAATATAGTTTATAATATTACCTTCCTTCTTTCTAGCTGCCACCTAATTGGAGGCTATAGGTTAGATTACTATTATTATCTATAATTAGTCTATATATTATTTTATACTACTTTAATACTATTATATCTATAATAATATTAACTAGCTTCTATATAGAGTTTATATATTTATTCTATTTAAAAAAAGCCTCTTATTAATATTCTCTTTCCACTTAGTATATTCTTATAGTAAGAATATTTTTAACTAGCTATCTAGCCTTTCTATTATTATTTACTAATAGCGGTAGCTAGCTATTAACTATAATCTACCTAGGTAGCAAATTAGTAGCAGCCCTCCAGAGTAAGTTTATATAGAATTATAAATAAATAGAGTCTAAAATATTTAGCTTTAAAATATATAGTAAGAGAATCTTTACTATTATATATTTATAGTATAGCTAGGCTAACTTTCAGCTGAATTTAAGTAACTTATAATTAGATATATTCAATTATATTTTATTACTAATATATATTAATCTACAGAAAACTAGACTTTATTTACCTAAGCTTCTAATCTATACTAGATAGTAGCTATCTTTATATAAATATATATTATTACTAGCTATATTCTCTTAACTAGCTGATAGGTAATAATCTTACTACTACTGAATAATTATCTATACCCCTTAGTAACTAGAATAAGGTTGATATAATATCTATAATTAATAAAGAAAAATATAATTTCTATTATACTATACTGCTAGTTACAGAAAGCTAATTATATAATAAATAGTACGTTAGTTTAGTTATTCTGTAGTTAATATATAAGTATTCTTAAAACTGCTTAGATCTTCTAGTTATATTATTTTAAAATTCTATTAGTCTGTAAATAGTAACTAATACTTAATAGATATATAATACCTATTAACCTATAGAACGTCTTCCAGAAGTAACTTACTTAGTTAAACTCTCTATTACTTACAATAAAGTATAGTATTCTATATAATTTATAATAGTAACTAAGGAACTATTAAGTATATATCTTTACCTTTATTATATTTATTTTCTTTAGTATAGAAGCCTTATCTAGTTAATTAATAATAACCTGAAGGTAATAGCTACCTTATTCTTTTATAGAAGGTAAGTTAGTAATAAAATCTATTAATAAATTAGAATATAATTAGTTAGATACTAGCCGAAGCTTCAGGAATTCCTTCTTAGCTTACCTCCAGATATAAATATCCCTATATATATTATAGTTATATATAAATTAGCGGATATTTTATAACTATCTAGATTAGTAGAATTATTAGGTTATAATCTCCAGTATACTATCATATTCTAGGTAGCCTATAGGAAAGAAGTTATATAACTTCTATATTAGCCTAATTTTAAGCTTATTAAGGAGGTTATTATTTTCTTTACTATTTAGTATCTAAAGTTTCTTTCTAGAGGTAGGTTATCTTAGTATATTGATAGCATATTTAGTAATTTAAACCTTAATATAGAGATTAGTAGGAAAGCTATATTTTCCCTACTAAATTACTATAAAAATCTATTAATATAAGAAGTCTCTCTTAGCAGTATAATTCTATATTTCCTATAGATCTAATCTTCCTTTTAAAATCTAAATACTAGTAATATCTATATACTTTACCTAAGGTTCTATAGAAATAGCAGTATTCAGGATAATTTATATTATCTATTTCTACTACCTTTTATTATTCTACCTTTTGGAGGTATTTTATTTCCTCTAAAAGAGGATATTAGAGGCTATTACCTAGGCGTCTGGCTAATACTTAAGGTAAAAATTATATTAAAATAACTTCTTCACCTATTAGCTTTACTTCTCTATAAGCTATTACTTCTTTATAAAATACTTAAAATCTTTATAATTATTAAGAATCTTGAATTTTCCAATACTTTATAACTTTACCCTCTATATTTATAAATAGGCTAGTATTATAGAAAGTTCCTTATTATAAATTTGGTAATTAAATTCTACGGAAATTAGATATTAGAAGTAAAAAGCTACCAAATACCTTACTTTAGTTTTATTATCTTAAGTTAATATATCTTCTAGAGTATATTCTAAATAGTCTATCTCTACTATTATTAAGATATTAAAGTTAAATATCCACAGAATTCATTTTATAGTAAAACGTTATTTTAATATAAGAAAAGTTTCTTACTACTTTAGCTTCTAGTTAAAGGAAATAAACTTCTAAATTAGGTAGTTTAAAAGCTTTATAATCGTATTATACTAAGATATAAAAACCTTAAAGTAGTTTACAAACTTAAGGAAACTGTAAATATCTTTTAGTAAGTTAAAAGAAAGTTAGTTAATAATAGTCTCTAACTTCTCTAAATTATAAAAGCATTCTTTTCTAGTCAATATAATTAATTTAATATACTTAATTAAAGTAATAGAAAACTTATATTTCTTAGAATCTAACTTTAGATTTATATTAGTAAGGTAGCTAAGTAGTTAGTAAACTTTCTCCTTATATTCCTTTTGCAAATTACTAATAGAAATAAGATTATTATTAATATATACTATAATAGAATTATCTAGAAAGTATTATAAATAGCTATTAATATACTATTAGAATATTATAGAGATATTAGTAAGTCTAAAGGGATATACTATCTATTTAAAGAAACTATAGTATATCTAAAAAGCTATTTTCTTCTAATTTACTTCATTAATTCTAATCTTATAAAATATAGTAATAATATTAAGTTTAGTATATTAGAAAGCTATAGTAACTCTCTGGAAGGTTCTTAATATAAAAGAAAGTAGATAATAATTCTTCTTTATAATTATATTAAAAACTTTATAATTTATATAGAAGTATATTTCTTTACCTAACTTTCTTATAAAGAGAATTAGAATATTAGTAAAAAAGCTATTTACTTTAATAAATTCCTTACTAAGTAAATCCTCCAGAGTTTTCTTAAGTATTAGAAGCCTCTTCTATAATATATTATAGAGAGATTTCTATAGAAAGTTTAGTTTCTATTTCTTATTATTAGGAATTAATAGAATATAGTAATTTATTTCTAGTTAGATGGAGGATAGTTAGTATACTAAGTTTAAATAGAAAGTATCTGGAAATTCCTTTAAAATATTTGCGGAAATTAAATTTCTTAAGTTTACCTCTACTTTTAAAACTGATATTTTCTTAATATTTACTAAACTAGTAAATATAATTTAAAAGAAGCTTAGTGCCTTACTAATATGCTATATAGTATACTAATAAATAAATTTAAATAAATTAATATTAAGTAAGTAAGCTAACTGAATCTCTTTAAGCTATACTAACTTATTTTAATACTTTAGGTATATTATTATACTACTTTTTCTGTAAGTTATCTATTAGGCTTCAGTATTATAAATAATATAATTATTCCCTATTTATAAGTATCTAAAATATAGAAGTAGCTGGAGGCTCTCTATAATATAAATATAAATCTTCTGTATATAGCTACTTACTTCTAAAGTTAGAATAGCTGTGAAGGGCTGGATCTGAGCTTATTTAACTGGAAGGTGGCGTAAAATACTGTTTATTTAGAACTAAGGAGTAAAAGAGAAACTTTTATAAATATGTGGAAAAGTCTGTATATATAATATTATATAGAGCTTACTAGAGTTCCACCCAGGCGAGGGGGTTAGCTTTAGATACCTAGATATAGCTCTAGCTAGATATCTAGATATAGTTTATAATATTACCTTCCTCCTCTCTAGCTGCTACTTAGTTAGAAGCTATAGGCTAAGTTTTTATTATTATCTATAATTAACTTATATATTATTTTATATTACTCTAGAGCTACTATATCTATAATAATATAAATAGGCTTCTATATAAAGTTTATATATTCTTCCTATTTAATAAAAGTTTCTTATTAGTATCTTCTCCCTATTTAGTATATCCTCACAGTAAGAATATTTTTAACTAGCTATTTAACTTCCTTATTATTATCTACTAATAGTAGCAGCTAGTTATTAATTATAATCTATCTAGGTAGTAGATTAGTAGTAGCTCTTTAAAGTAAATTTATATAAAATTATAAGTAAATAGACTTTAGAGTATCTAACTTTATAATATATAGTAAGAAAATTTTCACTATTATATATTTATAATATAATTAAGTTAGTTTTTAGCTTAATTTTAGTAACTTATAGTTAGATATATTTAACTATATTTTATTACTAACTTAATATTAATCTACAGGAAACTAAATCTTATTTATCTAAACTTCTAATTTCTACTAAGTAATAATTGTCTCTATATAGATATATATTATTACTAACTATATTCTCTTAACTAGCTAATAAATTATAATTTTACTACTATTAAGTAGTTCTATATACTTTTTAGTAACTAAAATAAAGTTAATATAATATTTATAATCTATAAAGAAAAATATAGTTTCTATTATATTATACTACTAATTATATAAAGCTAACTATATAATAAGTAGTAAGTTATTCTAATTATTCTGAGACTAGTAAGTAAATATTCTTAAAACTATTTAAATCTCCTAATTATATTATTCTATAATCTTATTAGTCTATAAATAGTAACTAATATTTAATAAGTATATAATATCTATTAACTTATAGAATTCCTTCTAGAAGTAATTTATTTAGTTAGACTCTCTATTACTTATAATAGAATATAATATTCTATAGAATTTATAGTAATAACTAAGGAACTACTAAATATATACTTTTACCTCTATTATATTTATCTCCTCTAATATAAAACCCTTACTTAATTAATTAATAATAACCTAAAAGTAATAACTACCTTATTCTTTTATAGAAAGTAAGTTAGTAGTAAAATCTATTAATAAATTAGAATATAATTAGTTAGATATTAGTAAGAACTTTAGGAATCCCTTCTTAATCTACCTCTAAATATAAATATTTCTATATATATTATAATTATATATAAATTAGTAAATATTTTATAACTATCTAGATTAATAAAACTATTAGCTTATAATCTTCAGTATATTATTATATTCTAAGCAACCTATAGAGAAGAAGTTATATAATTTCTATACTAATTCAATTCTAAATTTATTATGGAGGTTATTATTCTTTTTACTATTTAGTATCTAAAACCTCTCTCTAAAAGTAAACTATCCTAGTATATTAATAATATATTTAGTAATTTAGACTTTAATATAAAAGTTAGAAGGAAAATTATATTTTCCCTACTAAATTATTATAAAAATCTATTAATATAAAGAATTTCTCTTAGTAATATAATTCTATATTTCTTACAGATTTAGTCTTCCTTTAAAAACCTAAATATTATTAATATTTTTATATCCTACTTAAAGCTCTATAAAGATAGTAATATCCAGAATAATCTATATTATCTATCCCTATTATTTCTTATTATTCTACCCTTTAGAAGTATCCTATTCCCTCTAGGAGAGAATATTAGAAACTACTATCTAGATACCTAGTTAATACTTAAAGTAAAAATTATATTAAGATAACTCTTCCACCTACTAATTTTACCTCTCTATAAGCTATTATTTTTTTATAAAATACTTAAAGTCCTTATAGTTAGTAAAATCTTAAACTTCCTAATATTCTATAGCTCTATTCTCTATACTTATAAATAAACTAATATTATAAGAAGTTTCTTATTATAAATTAGGTAATTAAACTCTATAGAAGTTAGATATTAAGAATAAAAAACTACTAAATATTTTACTCTAACCTTATTATCTTAAGTTAATATACCTCCTAGAATATACTCTAAATAGTTTATCTCTACTATTATTAGAATATTAGGATTAAATATCTATAAAATTAATTCTATAATAAAAAGTTATTTTAGTATAAGGAAAACTTCCTACTACTTCAGTCTCCAGTTAAAAAAAACTAACTTTTAAGTTAAGTAGTTTAAAAGCTTTATAATAGTATTATACTAAGATATAAAAACCTTATAATAATTTATAAACTTAAGGAAACTATAGATACCCTTCAGTAAGCTAGAGGGAAGCTAGTTAGTAATAACTTCTAACTTCTTAGAATTATAAAAAAAGCTTTTTCTAGCTAATATAATAAACTTAATATACTTAATTATAATAACTAAGAACTTATATTTCTTAGAATCTAACTTAAAGTCTATATTAGTAAAGTAGCTAAGTATTTAGTAGACTTTCTCTTTATACTTCTTTTGTAAATTATTAATATAAATAAGAGTATTATTAATATATACTATAATACAATTATCTAGAAATTATTATAGATAGCTATTAATATACTATTAAAATATAGTGAGGATATTAGTAAGTCTAAAGAAGTATACTATCTATTTAAAGAGACTATAATATATCTGAAAAACTATTTTCTCTTAATCTACTTTATTAATTCTAATCTTATAGAATATAATAATAATATTAAACTTAATATATTAGTAGGTAGTAATAACCTTCTAGAGAGTTTTTAATATAAGGAGGAGAAAGTAATAATCTTTCTTTATAATTATATTAAAAACTTTATAATCTATATAGAAATATATTTTTCTGCCTGGCTTTCTTATAAAGAAAATTAAAATATTAGTAGAGAAATTACTTACTTTAATAAACTCCTTATTAAGTAAATCCTTTAGAGTTTTCTTAAATATTAGAAGCTCCTCCTATAATATATTATAGAGAAGTTCCTAAAAGAGATCTAGTTCCTATTCCTTATTATTAGGAATTAATAGAATATAGTAATCTATCCCTAGTTAGCTAGAAGGTAGTTAGTATACTAAATTTAGATAGAAAAGATCTAGGAATTCCTTCAAAATATTTATAGAGATATAATTTCTTAGGTTTACTTCTACGTTTAAGGTTAATACTTTCTTAATATTTACTAGCCTAATAGATATAACTTAGTAGAGACTTAATATCTTATTAGTATACTATATAGTATATTAATAAATAAATTAGTATTAAGTAACTAAACTAACTAGATCTCCTTAAACTATACTAATTTATTTTAGTATTCTAAGTATATTATTATATTATCCTTCTTATATATTATCTATTAGGTTTCAATATTATAGATAATATAATTATCCTCTATTTATAGCTACCTAAAATATAAAAATAGCTACAGACTCTCTATAATATAAATATAGATTTTCTATATATAACTACTAACTTCTAAAGTTAGGATAGTTACTCTCTAAATATTATTAAGTAACAGCTTAGTAGTATATCTCCTTATTTATCTTTTTAACTTATTGACTAGCAGGAAATAAAACTTCTTTATAAAGAAAATATTAATAATAATATAAATATTATAATTTATATTAATAAATATATTAATGAAGTAACCTTTATTAATTCTAACTTAAATAATAGCTAACTATTAGTTACTTACTTATTTGTTTTTCCTATTATTTCTCCTATTCTATTATTTCTATTTTAGTTAGCTTTAAGGTTTAACTTTCCTTTAGAGTTACTTTTTTCCTGAATTCTTACTATTACTAAGTAGGATAATATTATCCTCTTAATTATCCCCAGTATAATCTAGAGTAGCTATAGTTTTTATAACCTTTATGCTAGTTTTCTTATACTTTCAGGTTTTATAGTTTCTATAGATATAATCTTTCTTACTATATTTAAAATATTAATAAGTATTCTGGCGGTCTTTAGAGTATTCCTTAGAGGTAGAGGAGAAGTTACTAAAGCTCTAATATTATTATTATTTCTTAAGTATCCTAATTATAATAATATTACTCTCTATATTATAAATAGTAGGTTTCTAGTGGGGTAGCTAGTAGTATACTAACGCTCCCTTTATATATTTAAGTTTCTAAACTATATTTTAAACTTTAAATAACTTAAATCTATACTCTATAGGAAGGTTAATTATAATAAGTAGCTTCTTAAAATAGAGAAATAGAGTAGCCTCTAGTAGAGAGATCTAGATTATATCTAGCTATATATACTTTTTAGTATTAGCTAGAATCTTTTTAAATTAAGGTAGAAAAGTAGTTAGGTATTTATTTTCCTTCTATTTGAAACTTTATAGCTAAATAATAATATAAAGTTAGCTATTAGGATCTAGATAAGTTTTATCTAGATAACTTATAAAATTATTTAGATTATAGAAATTCTCTAATTTTCCCACTATATAGAAAATTTTAACTACTTACTGAGAATTAGAGTCTAAGTAGAAGTAAATTAGATATTAGTATTCCTAATTACTATTAAAGAAATAGTAATTAATCTTAAGCTTAACTTTTATCTATTAGGTTTATATTTAATATTCTTTCTACTTACCTGAAAACTTTAGAGGTAGAGGAAGAAGCTTCCTTTAGTAATTAGCTACTAGTAGAGATATAATAATATTATTAACCCTAAAAGCTGTTATCCTAATAGATATTATTCTAGAAGTTACTATAGTATCCTAATATAAGCTAGATGTGAAGGGCTGGCCCCACAGGGGCGTAGCGTTGCAGCCAATAACGTCTCGGCCTTCAGT
>MASP02000881.1:462-67380 GCA_001693025.2 Colletotrichum lindemuthianum | reverse complement strand
ATCTAAACCTTTCCTAGTTAAGACTTTTAGTTACACTCTTATAATTCTATTACTTCTACTTATTTTTAAGTAACTAACATAAGTAAGGATATTAGGTAATAATTAGTAATATAGAGAGTATATAGCCTATAGGTATATAGCTAATATAAATCTCAATAAACTTTAGTAACTAATATTTAAACTAGTAGATATATATAGTAAAACTGCCAGTATTATACTATATTATTATAGAAAGTTAGGTAATAATAGTAGATAAATACTTACTCCTAAGGAGGATATTTTCTATAAGAAAGAAATTCTATATTCTCCTCTAGATAAATTAGAGCTTGATATTAATATAAACTCTTATTAATTACTTACTAAAGATAAACTAAAAGTAGACTTACTAGATAGGTTTATATAGAATATAGTCTAAAATATAGAATATATACCTCTTAAGTTTAGAAGAGGAAATATATTCTTTTTAATCTTAATCTAGAGGATTAAGTAGTTACTATATACTCAGTAATTTACTTCTCTATTCAATAAATAATTCTAATTTTTATTCTAACTAAAGCTAGATCTTATAGATATAATAAGTAAGATATTTGAAACTATATAATTACAGATAGCTATATATTAGAAATAGATATAAAAATAGCAGAAAGTTTATAAAGATTAAACTACTATACTTATATAATAACTTACTAAATACTTATTAGTATCTAAATTACCTAACGATTAAGAGAAGCTATCTTTATATAACTATAAAATAATAAAGAAGGAATTTATAGTTAAATAAATTAATAACTAAATTATAACTATTAAAGATAACTATTACATTCAGCTAGATAGTATTATAAACTAATAGATCTAATAGGTACTTATAAGGTTTATACTATATTTTTAAATATAATAGTAAAACTATAGAGTAAACCTGGAGGATAAACTTATATAAACTAACTTTATTATATTTATTTACTGATAATATATTAATTTAGAAATATAGAAGTAGCTATGGTAATAGAAATTAAAACAAATATAATAAGGTAAATAATAGTTACTAATATAATATTATACTAAGTAGTTAGTATTCTATTAGAATCTAAACCCCTTAGGATTTAAATACAGTAAAGGAGAGATCTTTATATTCTTCTATAGATTATATCCTAATTTAAAGAGAAAAACAGAGAAATTTAAAATTCCCCTCCTGAAAGCTTAAGAAGTTATAATAAAGATAACATAGCTATAGGAACTTAAGTAACAGTATAGTAGTAAGTTAATAAGAAATAGAGAATATAAGTAACTTTATTTAGATATATAAATATTTTAATCAGCCTTAACTTTAAGGATACTAAAGAAAATAACTTCCTCCGCACTTTTAATATTTAGTAGATATTACTTTAATATTAGTTATTTAAGAAATATTATACTAACCCTAATATAGAGAACCTTAAATACTCTAGCTTTATTATAAACTCTGGAAATCTATTTTATATAAAGTAAGATAGAGTATAAAGCTATATAATACTATAGTGATGTAGAAGCTAACTTAATACTATTAACTACCTAAAAGTAGAGTATACTAAAATTTTAGATATTAATATAAGCTACTAATACTAACTTCTATATAGGAAATAACTAGAGAAATAAGTAAGTATAAAGATATAACTAATAGTCTCTATACTAAGTAAGAAATTAGTCCCTATTAGGAAAATAGCTAAAAACTTAGTAATTATTCTCTAAAAAATAGAGGAATAAAAAGTAGTAGTAGATATAGACTTATACTTATAGATAGATCTTATTAGCAAACAGCTAGTAAAGATACTATATTTAATACTAACTAATATAGAAATATTAGTATTAGAAAAATTTAATAAATTAATATTAGTTTCAGGGAAAACCTATTAGTTAACCTTCTTCCTTATAAACTTAAGAAAATACCTCTAGAAGATATACTAACTATTTACTAAAACTTACTAATCTGAAAGTTACTGAGACTTTCTACTAAACTAATATTCTATACGTTAGGAGAGTATAATAATTAATATCTATATAAATATATAATATTATAAGTATATATCTATTACTAAACTAGAAATATTTACCTAAAAGAATATTAAGAATAATAAAACTACTTATATAATTTATATTAGTAAAATAAGAAATAGCTTAGAGGTCTATATTAAGATATTAGGGAAATTAGATTAAATTATAGTAACTATAAATATCCCTAAGAAACTACTCAGTAAGTAGAAAGTATTTAATAAAATAGTAGTAAAAGTTATTTCAATACTTAAGAATACTAAATATTCTATTAACCTGAAATTAAGTAAGAAACTACTATATAGCCTTATTTACCTCCTAAGTAAGTAATAACTTAAAGAATTATAAGTATATATTGCAGAAAACCTAGTAAATAGTAATATATAACTATTAATAAATAAAATAAATATATCTATCCTATTTATACTAAAACATAATAGTTTTCTATATTTTTATATTAACTATAGGGAACTTAATAAAATTATAATTAAGAACTAATACTTACTATTTTTTATTAGTTATAAAGATATAACTAACTAACGTCATATAGTATATCTAGCAACCTACTAGCTAGATACTAGAAAGGTTTTTACTTAAAGGATCCTAATTTATATCTTTTAAGTAATAGTCTATATAGTAATATAGATTCTATTTATATATGTAAACTTTTTCTAGTTAAGACTTTTAGTTATATTCTTATAATTCTATTACTTCTATTTATTTTTTAAGTAACTAGCGTAAGTAAAAATATTAAGTAATAATTAGTAATATAGAGAGTATATAGCCTATAAGTATATAACTAATATAAGTTTTAATAAACTTTAGTAACTAATACTTAACCTAGTGGATATATATAGCGAAACTATTAGTATTATACTATATCATTATAGAGAGTTAGATAATAATAGTAGATAAATATTTACTTCTAAGGAGGATATTTTTTAAAAGGAAGAAATTCTATATCTTCCTCTAGATAAATTAGAATTTAGTATTAATATAAGCTCTTACTAATAGCTTACTAAAGATAAGTTAGGAGTGAACCTACTAGATAGTTTTATATAGAATATAACCTAAAATATAGAATATATATTTCTTAAGTTTAGGAGAGGAGATATATTCTTTTTAAACTTAATCTAGAGAACTAAGTAGTTACTATATATTTAGTAATCTATTTTTATATTTAATAAATAATCTTAATTCTTATTCTAACTAAAGTTAGACCTTATAGGTATAATAGGTAAGATACTTAAAACTATATAGGTATACATAATTATATATTAGGAATAAATATAAAGATAGTAGGAGGTCTATAAGGATTAAACTACTATATTTATATAATAATTTACTGAGTATTTATTAGTATTTTGACTGCCTAAGGATTAAGAGAAGCTACTTTTATATAATTATAAAATAATAGAGAAGGAATTTATAGTTAAATAAGTTAATAACTAGATTATAGCTGTTAAGGATAGCTATTATATTTAGCTGAGTAATATTATAGACTAGTAGATTTAATAGGTATTTATAAAGTTTATATTATATTTTCAGATAGAATAGTGAAACTATAAGGTAGATTTAGAGGATAAATTTATATAGGCTGACTTTATTATATTTACTTACTAATAGTATATTAATTTGGAAATATAGAAGTAGTTATACTAATAGAAACTTAAAGAAATATAATAGGGTAAGTAATAGTTATTAATATAATATTATACTAAGTAGTTAGTATTCTATTAGAATCTAGGTAATTTAGGATTTAAGTAGAGTAAAGGGGAAGTTTTTATTTTTTTCTATAGATTATATTCCAGCTTAAAGAGAGAGATAGAGAGGCTTAAGGGTTTCCTCCTGAAAGTTTAAGAAATTATAATAGAAGTAAAATTACTATAAGAGCTTAAATAATAATATAGTAGTAAGCTAATAAGAGATAGAGGATATAAATAATCCTATTTAAGTATATAAGTATTTTAATTAGTTTTAGCTTTAAGGATACTAGGGAAGACTATTTCCTCTATATTTGTAATATTTAGTAGATATTATTTTAATATTAATAGTTTAAGGAATATTATACTAATCCTAATATAGAGGATCTTATATACTCTATCTATACTATAGACTCTAGAGGTCTATTTTATATATAGTAAGATAGAGTATAAAACTATATAATATTATAATAGTATAGAAGCTAACTTAATACTACTAACTACCTGAGAATAGAGTATATTAAGATTCTAGATATTAATATAAACTACTAATACTAACTTCTATATAGGAAATAACTAGAGAAATAAGTAAATATAGAGATATAACTAATAGTCTCTATACTAACTAAAGAATTAGTCTCTATTAGAAAGATAGCTAAACATTTAGTAATTATTTTCTAAAGAGTAGAGGAATAAGAAATAATAGTAGATATAGACTTATATTTATAGATAGATCTTATTAGTAAATAGCTAACTAAAATCTTATACTTAATATTAGTTAATATAGAAATATTAATATTAGAAAGATTTAATAGATTAATATTAGCTTTAGGGAAAGTCTTTTAGTTAACTTCTTTCCTTATAAACTTAAAAGAATACTTCTAAAAGATATACTAACTATTTACTGAAACTTACTAACTTAAGGATTAGTTAGATTTTCTATTAAGTTAATACTCTATAGATTAGGAGGATATTATAATTAATATCTATAGAAATATATAGTATTATAAATATATATTTATTATTAAATTAGAGGTATTTATTTCGGAGATTATTAAGAATAATAGAATTACTTATATACTTTATATTAGTAGAATAGAGAATAACTTAGAAGTTTATATTAAAATATTAGGGGAATTAAATTAGATTATAGTAACTATAGATATTCCTAAGGAACTACTAAGTAAATAGGAAGTATTTAATAAAATAGTAGTGAAGATTATTTTAGTATTTAAAGATACTAAATATTCTATTAATCTAGATTTAGGTAAGAAACTACTATATAGTCTTATTTACCTCCTAAGTAAGTAATAATGTAAAGAATTATAAGTATATATTATAGAGAATCTGGCAAATAGTTATATATAGTTATTAATAAGTGAAGTAGGTATATCTATTCTGTTTATATTAAAGAAAAATAGTTTTCTATATTTTTATATTAACTATAGGAGACTTAATAAAGTTATAATTAAAAACTAATATTTACTACCTCTTATTAGTAAACTTTTAGATAGATTTTATAAAGTAATATAGATTTTAAAAATTAATTTTAAGGATACTTACTACTTTATTAGGATTAAGCTAGAAAATTATTAGAAGATAGTATTTAGAATAAGGTATAATTATTATAAATATATAGTTATACTATTTAGTCTCACAAATATATTTATAATATTTTAGATATATTTTATTATATATTTACTAAGCTAATTCATATCTGCTATATAGTATATATAGATAATATTATAGTTTATATAACTGGAATTAAGGATAATTATACTAGCATCTTATTATAAGTTCTTACTAGATTATATTAGGTATATCTTTTTATAAAGTGTTCTAAATATAAGTTTTATATAGAGGAGATTAGTTTCCTAAGTTATATTATAATCTAGATAAATATTAAGATAGACTTAATTAGAGTGTAAATAATTACTAAGTAGAAGTCACTAGAAATTTTTAAGAAACTTTAAATATTCCTAAGTTTCTATAATTTCTACTGTAAGTTTATTACTAAATATTCTAAAGTAATAATATTATTCACTATATTCCTAAAGGAGAATATAGAGAAGAAGGTATTTTTATAGCTTAAGGATATATAAGTAGTATTTATAATACTATAAGATACTTTTTACTTAGTAACTATTCTCTAATACTGAGATCCTCTTTAAGAGACTAAAATAGAAATAGATATATTATAAAAAGCTATTTTAAGTATCTTATTATAGTTAGTAGAAAGCTAATAGTAACTTATTATTTATTATTTAAAGAAGTTTAATAAAGTAAAGTAAAAGTAGGAAATAGAGTAATAAGAATTACTTACTATTATTAAGAGTCTAAATTACTAAGAATACTATCTTATAAGTTTCTCTAAGAAGTTTATAGTTCTTATAGATTACTAAATACTAATAGAAGTTATTATAGTTTCTATATAGAATTATTAGAGAAAACTTACTTACTAGATTTATAAGTTTTCAGTATTTAATTTTAATTTAGAATATTAATCTAAAGTAATAAACCTAGTAGATAGACTATCTAGATAGCTAAACTATATAAAGAAGGAGATAGAATATTATAATATACTACTAACCCTTATAAATAAACTCTAACTTATAAAGTTACTATTAGTAGATATTTATAAAGTAGTTATAAAAGTTTAGAAAAGTTTAGAGTTAGTAAAAGTTTTTATCTAGATAATATAGAAATAAGAAGAAAGTTTTAGTAAGGAAGCTAGCTTTAGAAGTAGAAAATACTTAACCTCCTGAAAATAGAATTTTTATTAGGATACTAGAAATATAATAATAATTATAGCTATAGTTATCTATAGTTAGAATAAGTATAGAAAGATAGAGAATACCTAATCAATACTAAATAATAGAGAGAATTTAATAAAAGCTGGAATTACTATTTTAGTATAGTATATTTTATATTTAGTAATAAGGAAGCTTATAAAAGATAAAATAATATATTTCCTGAAAGTATCTAAGGATCTAGAATAATTTATAAAAAAACTATAAACTTATGATAAAGATTATTAGATATATATAGAGAGAACTTAAGAAATAGCTAGAAGTATAAATAAATATTTAATTAGTATAGAGGGAATATGTTTTTTTAAGAAGAGACTATTTATACTAAATATAGAATTTCTAAAATATAAAATCTTTTATTTATATTATAATAAGTATAAAGTAGGATATATAGATATAAATAAAATCTATAATTTAGTAAAGAGGAATTTCTAGTAGAGTAACTTAACTATAGATATATAAAACTATATAGTATTATATTAAGTTTACTAAAATATTAGAATATTATAGTATAATTTATATAGATAATTATAATTTCTATTAATCTCTATAAGATTATTCTAGAAACTTAATATAAATTTTATTATTAAGCTTCTTGAGAGTATTCAGAGAGATAGTAGTATATATAATATTATCCTTATAATTATAGATAAATTTATAAAGTTTACCTTATTTATTCTAATAATAAAGAGGATAATAATTATAGAGTTAGTAGTAATATTTTATAAGGAAGTTAAATACTAATTTAGCATTCTAGAAGATATTATTAGTAATAGAGATAAACTTCTTACTAGTTAGTTCTAAAAGGAATTTAAAGTAGAATATCTTATTAAATAATAGTTATTAATAGTATACTACCTACAGACTAATAGGTAAACTAAGTAGATATATTAGACTTTAGAGTAATACCTCTGGGCGTTTACTAGAAACTTACTTATAGTCTAGACTATATAACTATAAGAAGCTATATTTATATATAATAATAGTAGATATATTACTACTAGCTACTTACTAATAGAAATATTATATAGATTTTACTTACAAATAGTTAAATATATAGTAAAAAGTAATATAATAATATAGAATATAGTAGAGTATATTAACTATATTAGTTAGTTATACTAATAAATAGTACCTTATTAGTAGATAGCTATAGAAAGCTAGGTAAAAATATATAATATAAAGTATAAATAGTATAAGTTTATATATAAAGTTACTATTAGGCTCTTAATAAAGAATTTCAGGTTTAAATATAGAAAGCTAATATTAAGATATATTAAAATCTCTATTACTAAGAGAATTTAGAAAATAAATATATAGAATATATTTACTAAAGTAATATTAGTAGATATATAATATATTCCCAGTTTTATTCCTTAAATTCTAGATAAACTAGTAAACTAATAGTAATATTTAGACTATCCTACTTAAGTTAGAGGATAATTTAATAGAGTGGAAAATTAAGGAGATTATTAATATATAAGAAGATAAATTTAATAGATAGTTTCTTTTAAAATAGGTAGGTTAGCTAATAGAGTATAATATCTAACAAAAACTATAGCTAACCTAAGTAATATAAGAGAAACTATCTATAAATATAAGGAATAGATAATATACTACTATAGGAAGTAGGATAATTAATATTAATACTAAATTTATAGTAATATTATATAGAGAAGAAGAGAGAGAAAAAAGATTTATTAATTATTTAAATATTTAAATATCTTAAATAGTATCCTGAGAAACATATTTCTAAATTAGAAACTTTATAAACCTTAGTAATAAGTTAGCTAGTATATATAGTTAAAAATATTAAATATACTTAAGATTTAGGAGTATTTTTATAAAGATATTCCTAACTTCTCTTTAGAGTAATAGTGGAAGTAGTAACTTATTTAGAAGTAGCTTTTTTAGATATAGCTTTCTTAGGAGTAGTTTTCTTAGGAGTAGTAGTAGATATTTAGTAAGAAGCTATAGAAGATAATAAAATAATAGTAATATTAGATAAATAGGTTTTATATCTCTTTAGAGGGAGTTTATTATTAAACTTATTAGTATCCTCCTTAATATTTAGTATTATAATATTATTAATATTATTACTATTAGTAAGTTAATATAGAAAGTTTACTATATAAATATTATTAGAAGGAGAATAATGAGATATAACTTTCTTAATAGTATAACTAATAGAGAAATTAGTATTTATAGAGAGACTGTTAGAAGTAATAATAATATAACTCTAAAGATAAAAAGTAGTAATAATATTACTACTAATAAGATAGTAAATAAGTATAGATAGATAGGGAGGGTTTAAGGGAATTTTAACTACTTTGGACTTACTATAAGATAAATTATTATTATTATTATTATTATTATTATTACTATTATTATTATTATTATTATTATCTTTATTAATATTTTTACTAAACTTACTATTAATAGATAGTAAGATAGGAGGAAGTATATAGTGAGGAGTAGTAATATTAGATTTATGAAGAATAAGCTAACTGTCTATAATAGTAATAAAATAATTAGAAGTATTATATATAGAATAATTAGCGAAATATTAACAGAAAATATTATTAAATTAGAATATTACCTTAATAGTATATATCTTAATATTAAATAGAGGTTTAATATAATAGAGATTATGAAGGAAAAAAAGTAAGATTATTATCTAATAGAATAGTAAAATTATTATTCTAGAGATATATAAGTTATATAGTAGATATATACTAGGGTATTTTAGTTTCTATAGTAAGATAACTTATCTATTTAAAATAATTAATAGAGATAATATAGTAAATAGTTAATATAACTTATAGAAATAAGGAATATAATATTTAGATACTTATAAATAAATAATATCTCCTAGAGGAGAAAATATTTTAAACTTAATTTTAATTATTTTATATTAATAGTGAGATTCTAAATAATTTTATTTATATACTACTATTTTACTAAGATTTTAGAGAGAATATAAAGAAATTTATCTTTATAATAAAATTATAAAGTTTTCTACTCTAGAAGTTTATAGAAGTAGATAAACTTATTCTAAATAACTTAAGTAATACTATATAACTTAAAGGGAATCTATATTATAAAAATTAGTAAAATACTAATAATAATATAGTAAAGAAATAATTTATATTATAGTATTTCTACTTATTATTTTTATAGATAATATATTTTATATTATATCTACTAATAATATAGAGAAGTTTCTCTATATTAAGATAAAAGAATAAGAGATAGTTAAAATATAGTAAGTAGTTACTAGGTTTAAGATAAAGGAAGCTATTATTATTAATCTTAAGATTATTATAGATATATATCTAGAGGATAAATATAATAATACTAATATAAGATATTATTATAGAATATATAGTAAATTAATAAAGAAGGGTAAAAAGATAAGAATAGAGGAAAATATTAATAAAATGAAAATAAAGCTTTAAATACTAGTAAGTAAATATAGAGTAATATCTAAAAAATAGAAATAGTAAAGATAAAAATTAAGAGGTATAGAAAATATATAATAAAAAAGAGAGAAGAACTACTATAAGTATAGTAAAGTAACTTTAAGAAAACTATAGTAAACTTCTTATAATAAAATAATATTTAAAAACTATAAGTAATAACTTATTATAAAGTTAATAGTAAATATTATAATAAATAAATAGAAAAATAAATAGAGTATCTATAATAATAATATTATAAAAACTTATATTACTATTTAAGGATATAGAATTAGATTTAAAATTAATATTTTAGTAATAAAAGTAAGTTAAAGATTCTTAATAATAATAATAAGTATTAATATTATAATTATTATATAATTAGTAATATTAGTGAAACTTTATAATTAGAAGATAAGGTAGAGTATATAACTATAACTTTAGAAACTAAGATTTCAGGAGGGGGGGATAGTTGTAAGAATATAAATAACTAACGTTATATAGTATACTTAGTAACCTACTAGCTAGATACTAGAAAGGTTTTCACTCGAAGGATTCTAACTTAGATCCTTTAAGTAATAGTCTATATAGTAATATAGATCCTACCTATATATCTGAATCTTTCCTAGTTAAGACGTTTAGTTATATTCTTATATTAGTAAACTTCTAGATAAACTTTACAGAGTAATATAGATTTCGAAAATTAACCTTAAAGATACTTACTACTATATTGGAATTAAGCTGGAAAACTATTAGAAGATAGTATTTTATAATAAAATATAGATATTATAATAATATAGTTATACTTTTCAGTCTCACAAATATATCTATAATATCTTAAGTATATATTAACTATATACTTACTAAACTAACTAATATCTACTATATAGTATATATAGATAATATTATAGTTTATATAATTAAGACTAAGGATAATTATACTAATACTCTATTATAAATTCTCGCCAGACTATATTAAGTATATCTTTTTATAAAACTCTCTAAATATAAATTTTATATAAAGGAAACTAATTTCCTAAACTATATTATAACCTAAATAAATATTAAGATAAATCCAGCTAGAATATAAGTAATTACTAAGTAAAAACTACTAAAGATATTTAAAAAGCTCTAGATATTCCTAAGTTTCTATAATTTCTACTATAAGTTTATTACTGAATACTCTAGAGTAATAATATTACTTACTATATATCTAAAGGGAAGTATAGAGAAGAAAATATTTTTATAGCCTAAAAATATATAAGTAGTATTTATAATACTATAAAATACTTTTTACTTAGTAACTATTCTCTAATATTAAGATCCTCTTTAAGAAATAAGAATAGAAATAGATATATTATAGAAAACTATCTTAGATATCTTATTATAGTTAGTAGAAAGCTAATAGTAACCTATTATTTATTACTTAAAAAAACTTAGTAAAATAAAGTAAAAATAGAAAACAAAATAGTAGAAATTACTTACTATGATTAAGAATTTAAACTACTAAAAATACTACTTTATAAATATCTCTAAGAAATTAATAATTCTTACAGACTACTAGATACTAATAAAAATTATTATAACTTCTATATAGAACTTTTAGGGAAAACTTACTTACTAAATCTATAACTTTTTAGTATTTAATTTTAATCTAGAATACTAACTTAAAATAATAAACTTAGTAGATAGATTATTTAGATAGCTAGACTATATAAAAGAGAAAATAGAATATTATAATATATTACTAACTTTTATAAATAAATTTTAATTTATAAAGTTATTATTAGTAGATATCTATAAAATAGTTATAAAAACTCAGAGAAACTTAAAATTAGTAAAAGTCTTTATCTAGATAATATAGAAAAAGGAAAGATACTTCAGTAAGAAAGCTAACTCTAGAGGTAGAAGGTACTTAACTTCCTAAAAACAGAATTCTTATTAGAATACTAGAAATATAATAGTAATTATAACTATAATTACCTATAGCTAGAATAAATATAGAAAGATAAAAAATACTTAATAAATACTAAATAGTAAAGAGAATTTAATGAAAACTGAAATTACTATCTTAATATAATATATTCTATATTTAGTAATAAGGAAACTTATAAAAAATAAAATAGTATATTCTCTAGAAGTATCTAAAACCCTATAATTATTTATAAAAAAGCTACAAACCTATAATTAAAATTACTAAATATATATAGAGAAAATTTAGAGAATAACTAGAAATATAAGTAAATATTCAGTTAATATAGAGGAAATACTTTTCTTTAAGAAAAACTAATTATACTAAATATAGAATCCCTAAAGTATAAAATATTTTATCTATATTATAATAAATATAGAGTAGAATATATAAATATAAATAAAACCTATAACCTAATAAAAACGAATTTCCACTAAAGTAACCTAACTATAAATATATAAAACTATATAATATTATATTAAGTTTACTAAAATATTAAAATACTATAATATAAACTATATAGATAGTTATAAGTTCTACTAATTTCTATAGAATTAGTCTAGAAACTTAATATAAACTTTATTACTAAGCTTCTAGAAAGTATTTAGAGAAATAGTAGTATATATAATACTATTCTTATAATTATAGATAGATTTATAAAGTTTACTTTATTTATTCTAATAATAAAGAGGATAATAATTATAAAGCTAGTAATAATATTCTATAAAGAAGTTAAATATTAATTTAATATTCCAGAAAATATTATTAATAATAGAGATAAGCTTCTTACTAGTTAGTTTTAGGAGGAATTTATAGTAGAGTATCTTATTAAATAATAGCTATTAATAGTATACTACCTACAGACTAATAGATAAACTAAATAGATATATTAGACTCTAAAGTAATATCTTTAGATATTCACTAGAAACTTACCTATAGTCTAGATTATATAACTATAAGAAGCTATATTTATATATAATAATAGTAGATATATTACTACTAGCTACTTACTAATAGAAAAGCTATATAGATTTTACCTATAAATAGTTAAATATATAGTAAAAAGTAATATAGTAATCTAAAGTATAATAGAGTATATTAACTATATAAGCTAGCTATACTAATAAATAGTAACTTACTAGCAGATAAGTATAAAAAGCTAGGTAAAAGTATATAACGGAAGATATAAGTAATATAAATTTACATATAAAGTTACTATTAGACTCTTTATAAAATAATTTAAATTTTTAATATAGAAAACTAATATTAAAATATATTAAAGTTTCTATTACTAAGAGAATTAAGAAATGGATATATAGAATATATTTACTAAAGTAATATAAGTAGATATATAATATATTCTCAGTTTTATCTCTCAAACTTTAAATAAATTAGTAACATAATAGTAATATTTAAGTTATTCTATTTAAGTTGGAAGATAATTTAGTAAAATAAGAAGTTAAGAAGATCATTAGTAAATAAAATGATAGATTTAATAAATACTTTCTTATAAAATAAGTAGACTAGTTAGTAGAGTATAATATCTAAGAGACTATAGTTAACCTAATTAATATAAAAGAAACTATCTATAAATATAAAAAAAATGATATACTATTATAGAAAGTAGGATAATTAATATTAATATTAAACCTATAATAATATTATATAGAGAGGAGGGAAGAGAAAAAAGATCTATTAACTACTTAAATATCTTAAATAATATCCTAAAGAGTATATTATTAAACTAGAAACTCTATAAACTTAAGTAATAGATTAGTTAGTATATCTAATTAAGAATACTAAATATACTTAAGACTTAAAAGTATTCTTATAAGGATATTTCTAACCTCTCTTTAGAATAATAGTAAAAGTAGTAACTTACTTAGAAGTAACCTTCTTAAAAGTAGCTTTCTCTAAAGTAGTTTTCTTAGAAGTAGTAATAAATATTTAGCGAGAAATTATAGAAAATAATAAAGTAATAGTAATATTAGATAAATAGGTTTTATACCTCTTAGGAGGAAGTTTATTATTAAACTTATTAATATCCTCTTTAATATTTAATATTATAATACTACTAATACTACTACTATTAGCAGGTAAATACAGAAAGCTTACTATATAAATATTATCAGAAAGGAAATAATTAGATATAACTCTCTTAATAATATAACTAACAGAAATATTAGTATTTATAAAGGAACTACTAGAAGTAATAATAATATAACTTTAAGGATAAGAAGTAATAATAATATTACTACTAATAAGATAGTAAATAAGTATAGATAGATAGGAAGGTCTCAAAAAGGTTTTAACCACTTTAGACTTACTACTAAGTAATTACCACAATTAGTATTACTATTATTACTACTACTATTACTATTCTTATTAATATCCTTACTAAACTTACTATTAATAGATAGTAAAATAGGAGGAAGTATATAGTAAGAAGTAGTAATATTAAACCTATAAGAAACAGGCTAACTACACTTAATAGTAATAGAATAATTAAAAATATTATATATTAAATAATTAGTAAGATATTAGTAGAAAGTATTATTAAATCAGAATATCACCTTAATAGTATACATTTTAGTATTAAGTAGAAAAGTTATTATAATAGAAACTATTAAGGAAATAGGTAAAATTATTATCTAGTATAATAGTAGGATTATTATACTAGAGATATATAGGTTATATAATAGATATATAGTAGAATATTTCAGTCTCTATACTAAAAAATATTTACCTATTTAAAATAATCAGTAGAAATAGTATAGTAAGTATTCAATATAACTTATAGAGATAAGAAGTATAATATTCAGATACTTATAAATAGATAATATCTTCTAAAAGAGAAAATACTTTAAAGCTAACTTTAATTACTTTATATTAATAGTAGGATTCTAAATAATCTTACTTATATACTATTATTTCACTAAAGCTTTAGAGAGAGTATAAAGAAACTTACTCTTATAGTAACATTATAAAGCCTGCTACTCTAGAAACTTATAGAAATAAGTAAACTTATTCTAAGTATCTTAAGTAATACTATATAACTTAAAAGGAACCTATATTATAAAATTAGTAAAATACTAGTAATAATATAGTAAAGGAATAATTTACATTATGGTATTTCTACTTATTCTTTTTATAGATAATATATTTTATATTATACTTACTAATAATATAGAGAAGTTTCTCTATATTAAAATAAAAGATAAGAGATAGCTAAAATATAGTATATTATTACCAGACTTTAGATAAAGGAAGTTCTTATTATCCGCCTTAAGGTTATTATAGATATATACCTAAAGGATAAACATAATAATAATAATATAAGATATTATTATAGAATATATAATATATTAATAATAAAAGGAAAAAAGATAAGAATAGAGGGAAATATTAATAAAATAAAAATAAAACTATAAATATTTAATAAGTAAGTATAAAAAGATATCTAAAAAATTAAAATAGTAAAAATAAAAATGCAGAAATATAGAAAATATATAATAAAAAAGAGAGAAGAACTACTATAAATATAATAAAGTAACTTTAAGAAAACTATAATAAACCTTTTATAATAGAATAGTATCTAAAAACTATAAGTAATAACTTATTATAGAGTTAATAGTAAATATTATAATAAATAAATAGAATAAATAAATAGAATATTTATAATAATAGTATTATAAAGAATTATATTACTATTTAAGAATATAGAATTTATCTTTAAAATAATATTCTAGTAATAAAAATAGGTTAAAAATCCTTAATAATAATAATAAATATTAATATTATAGTTACTATATAATTAGTAATACTAGTAAAGCCTTATAATTAGAAGATAAAGTAGAGTATATAACTATAGCTTTAGGGATTAAAACTTCAGAAGAGAGGGATAGTTATAAGAATATAACTAACTAACGCTATATAGTATATTTAGTAATCTACTAGCTAAACACTAGAAAGAATTTCACTTAAAAGATTCTAATTTAGATCCTTTAAATAATAGTCTATATAGTAATACAGATTCTACCTATATATCTAAACCTTTCCTAATTAAGATCTTTAATTATATTCTTATAAATATCTAAAAAAATAGAAGTTTTTACTTATAAAATAAATATTTAAGTAAATAATAATTAAGGAAAACTTCTTTATTTAGTTACTTTTACTCTATATATATAGTAATACGTAAGCTCTTCACTCTATATATAGTTCTAACTATAACATTTACCTAGTAATAATATTTATACTAATACTAGCTTATAACTAGTTTAAATAGTATGAAATTACCTATTATTATAGATAATTATACCTCTAGTTATAATATTTAACTCTATAGTAGAGGAAGACTTTATAGTAATAATCTATATAGTAAGAGCTTTAGTGAGGCTAAAACTTAATATATATAACTGAAAGTAACTACTAAGGTTATAAGGTTGAGAATCTTTATAAACCTCTTGAAGATAGGATAAAATAAAAAGCCTGCGAAAGCTAAGTATTCTATAATCTATTGCTCTTCTATATCTAAACTATCCTCAGTACTACCTTTATAATAGAATCAGAATTCCGCTTAAATCAAATTATACGTAGATAACGTAAGGGCGTAAGGGTGTGAGGGTGTAAGGTTAACGCAGAAGGAGTTATCAGTTATTTATTATCGAAAAGGTTAACGCAGGGTGGGTATGCCAGCTGCTGTAGCTACGAGGGGTTCAGCTTTAGATTAACTTAAGACTAGCTGTAGTAGTTAGCAGGGGGGTAGGAAGGCTGAAGTTATACTTCAGGGGGTAATATATCTACTAATAGTTACAATAGAGAGTAAGCTATTAGCCTCTCCTAAGGAAAACTTCTTATACTAAAAGAGAGATATATTTTATTATTTATATAAAATATAGATAAATTTAATATAATTATTATATTATCTAAATCTTTCAGGTAGTTAATATTATATAAAAGTATTTTTAGAATTAAGATATACACTCAGAAAGATATTAATAATATTTAGTTATAATATCTTCAAGTTAAAATATATAGTAATAGCTATTATTATATAGAAAATTTATATAATTAATATTATAACATATATCTATCCTAGAGAATTTAAGTACTGAAAGTTACTATAAGTATAAAATCTTACTTTATAGTAGTTAAGAACTTTATTCTTATTTATTTTATATAAAAATATCTACTTAAAGGCAATTAACTTTCCTTTAGATTTATTCTATAGAATAATTACCTAGATTACTTTTTTTAAAGTATCTTTATCTTAATATTTACTATTTATAAAGAAAGGTTATAAAGTTACTTTAAAAGGTAAAAGATATCCTTCTAAATTATAGGTAACTTTAGAAGCTAATAAACTTATATATATGTTAAAAGATATATAAAAAGAAAAATAGAATTTATTAATAAGAAATATTCTATAGGTTATTTGGAAGAAGCTATATTAATTATACTTTCAATTTTAGTATCTTCAAAATTCTACTTCTTTAAGATAGCTTTTAAAAAATCTTACTATATTAGGAGGCCCTTTATATAAGTATACTTTATTTAAGATATTCCTATTAGAATAACTAAATATAAAGTTAGGTATTTATAGATATTCTCTGGAGTAAAGTAAAGTTAAATAGGTAAATATAAACTTAGAGGAATCTTATATATTTAGGTAGTTACTATAAATATAAGGTATATAAGATAGTAGTTAAACTTATAATTTCTAGATAAGTTTAGATTAAAAGCTTAGAGTCTATAGTTACTTTATATTAGTTAATTACCTTTAGCTATTTTTAGATACTGAAGCTTAACTATTATAATAAGTTTACTTTCTATTATATATAATTTTATATTCTGAATATATTTAATATATATATAATATTTACTTCTTACTAAAATAAATAACTTTATTAGTATATTAACTTAAATATAAGTAATATTCTTAATTCCCTTATTAGGTAGGAATATTATAAATTTAAGTTTTAGGGCTTATGTAGAGTACTACTATATAGATTTTATAAAGCTACTATTATATATTATTTTGGTGGCAATTACATATACATACGTATGTGACGTAATTAACATCCTGTCACTATAAATACTGTAAATAGCAGTCACGCGTAGGCCTTACCTTCCCATATTATCATTCTTTTACAAATAAACTACATTTTAGCTATATACAGACTATCAAACAGCTAGCCCAGCCTAAATAGGCAGTACCGACCACCCCTTCCTGCTTTTTCTGCAACAAATAGTAGCACAACCGACGTTTTACCGTTATGAGTAACGAGGCTACTACAGCTACGTCACGTCGTTTTTACTAACGTCGTAAGGCAAGAGCCACTCTGTCGAGTATCTCCAGAGTTGCACCTGCCTACGTTGCGCGTTTTGCAATGCCTCCCTCTGTTGGTTTGGGGAGGCAGGAGCCTCTTTCTTTTCGTTAATTGCGGCTGCCTAATCATAGGGACCAATCCGCCGCACGGACCCCGGCCGAGCGGGGTAACAACGTTGTGCCACGTCATCCACGGCAAGTATGGCAAGTACGGCAAGCAAAAAGCTGGCCACAGCACCTGCCTCAACAACATCGTTAACTACGCGATCTACGCAATCTACGCGAAGCAATAACGTTGTTTACGCCTCTACGAGAGGCTATGGGAGTTACGCTGTAACCCACGGCACCTGCCCTCCGTACGACGATTCTGACGACGACGATAACGACGGCGATAACGGCCTGAGGCCCACTTACGACGAACAGGCACGTGACGATAACTACGCTCCTGCTGATTACGTTAGCGACCGTGGCGCTTCTGACGATTACGTTAGTGACTATAGCGCTCCTGACGACGATTACAACGCTGGCGACCATAGTGCTCCTGACGATTACGTCAGCGACGCCACAGTGGCAAGTGCAAGTGACAGTGGCAGTTACTCGTATTACTACGGCGATTCAGAGTAGAAGGTGGGACCACGAGGGTGTGGCTTCCTCTTTAAAAGAGGGGCAATTGTTACACATTGTTTTGGTGGCAATTACGTGTATGTGTGCACGTGACGTAATTGACGTCCTGTCACTATAAATACTGTAAACAGTAGTCACGCGTGGGCCTTACTTTCCCATATTATTATTCTTTTATAAATAAACCATATTTTGGCTATATATGGACTATTAAACAGCTGGCTCAGCCTAAACGGACAGTACTAACTATCCCTTCCTGCTTTTTCTGTATAATAGCTACTACCCCTATAGTTTAGTAAAGAGTTTTCACTATAAATATAAACTCTTTAAGTTTATTATATTACTATTTAGATACTACTGGGGTACCTCTTATAGCTAGCTTTTAATATTAATAAACTTTCTATTTAAATTTAACCTAGCAGTAAATAGTAAACTAAATAAATAATATAGAAGATAATAAAGATAATAGTAGATACTAATATTATAAAACTCTGAATAGGGATTCTAATAGACTAATAGTAGATAAGCCTAATTATAAATAAGAACTAAGCTCTCTAAGAGGCTTTTATATAACTCTCATAAAACTATAAAGTAGTTTTACAGACTATATAAATCTCCTTTATAAAGAGAAAGTTTCTTCTAATTAGTATTTCCTTTAATAATAATATCCTTTACTTTCCAGTATAGAAGATAACTATATAATATAAGCTTAAGGTTAACTAAGCTTTTATTAGAGAACTGGAGAACCTTTAGTAGTTTCTCTAAATTAACCTCTTACTAAAGATCCAGATATAAGTTAGTAACTTCTATATAATCTAGAAGCTTCTATATAACTAAAATATTAATATCTTCCTCTAGTATCTTACTAAATACTATAAAAATCCCCACTATAGTATCTAAACTCTTAAGAAGATATAATATCTTTAATAAAAACTTAAGTAGATATTTATAGAGTTTTTTATTAAATTTAAATTAGCTATAAGTTAGGTAGAGAGGTATATCTAGGTAGAGGATATTTAACTAAACTACTTATAACTAACCCTCTCCCACTAAATTTAGATAGTTACTATTAGTTATAATATTAGCTAAACGGATTACTATACTGCAGTCTAGCATTACTATATAATTACTATAGATCTTAAGATTCTTAATATAAAGTTATAAAGCTATAACTAACCCTAATTCCAACTATAAATAGAATCCTTAGTTAATTAGAATAGAGATATATAAATAACTAGCGTAAATACAGCTTACGCTACTTTAATACTAATATAATATTACTATAATACTAGCTATCCTTACTAAGGAAGGTTAGGTAGCTAAAGTTCTATATTAACTAAACCTTTATTAGCTACTATAGTGGATATATTTAGAGCCTAGTAGGTGGATTTAGTAATCCTATAAGTCTGTATACAGGCTAGTATCTATATTTACTGTAACCCTAAGGACTATTTTATTACTAAATATAAGCTATATTCTACCTACTTTTCTATAATTCTTAATATCAATATCTAGATCTTACAGTTAGATAAGGAAGTTATAGATAATAAGGAAAAAGAATAACCTCCCAGAAGAGATTTTCTGGGGGGTAGAGTAGTATAACTACTAGTAATATTAATATAGTAGTAGATAGAACTAGAGAGATATAAAGTTAAATAAATAAACTACCCTTTCTGGTCTCTATATTAATAAATAATAAGTTTTTTATTTCTATTTAAATTAATAGTAGTTATAACTATCATAAAGTAGTTAGTAAGAAGTTTGTAAAATAGTAGAATCTTACTATTATTAAACTTCTATAGCCTTACCAACTAGAGATTATTTTAGATACTAGTAATGTTATAGCAATTACTAAAATAGCTAGAGTCTATACTAACCTAAATAAATAGATATCTAAAACCTTATTCTATATTATTCTAAATATAGTATAGCTAGCTATCCTTAGGAAACTATAATTATAACACTAAGAAGTTATTTTTAATTCTATAAGAAATAAAATAAGGATAAATATAATTAGCAGCCTTATAATACCAGCTATCAGTAATATTCTAAAAAGTATATATATAGAGGGATTTAACTCTATTAAGTTATTAGTAATTATATTATTAAATATAGAAGAAGAAGATTATAAATAAATAACTACTAACCTAATATAAATTAATATAGCTTTTAGTATTATATTACTAGTAACTCCAGAGTAGCTAGTATCTACCTTACTGAAAATTTATATTCCCTTTATAAACCTATTTAATAAGGAAAAAGCCTCCAGCCTTCCATCCCACTAGAAAACCTTTAATTACTATATATAACTTAAAAAGAATCCAGATAAAACTAAACTAAATCTACCTTAGGAACCACTTTATAATATACTATAAGAATATCTTCTTAAGATATAATATTACGTTACTAACTTAATAGATAAAAGCTGAATATAAGCTAGTTTCTTAGCTACAGAAGTATTTATCTTTCTAGTTAAGAAGCTAGAAGGAAAGTAGTGGTTCTATATTAACTATCACGCTCTTAATATTATTAATATTTATAATTACTACTTCTTACTATTAATTAAGAAGATACTTTACTTATTATCTAAGGTAAAATAGTTTATAAAAGTTAATATTTAGGCAGCTTTCTATAAAATCTATAATATAGAGGGAAATAAATATAAGATAGCTTTCTAGATATATTTTAGCTTATTTAAGTAGCTAATTATATCTTTTAGGTTAACTAGTATATCCACTATATTTTAGGAATATATTAATAGGATACTTTAGGATATTCTTAATAATTTCACTATAATATACCTTAATAATACTTTTTTTTACAGCTGTAAGTTACAGACTAATTATAAAGCTGAAATTAATTAGATTCTAAAGTAGCTAAAGAAAGCTAACTTATATCTAAATCTAGAGAAATATAAGTTCTTAATATAGAAAACTAAATACCTTAGTTTTATTATTAAAGTGGGGAGGAAAATATAATATAACCTTAAGAAAATTAAGATTATTTAGAAGTAGGAGGTTCCTAAAAATATCTAGGGCGTCTGAAGCTTCCTTAGGTTTATAAACTTCTATTATAATCTAGTAGATTACTTCTCCAGCCTAATAAAGTTTCTTATATAGCTAATATAGAAGGAAGTTCTATTTTAGTAGAATAAAGCTTATAAGGAGGTATTTAGTATCCTTAAGATTATATTTATATAGAAGCTAGTTATAATTTAATAGAATCTAGAGAGATTTATAGTAGTAAAGCTAAATTATTCTAAAGTAGTATTAGGAGATTACCTATTATAGAAGGATAAAGAGAATATTCTATAAATAGTATCTTATTATTTAGCTTAATTAACTTCAGTCTAGTAAAACTATATTATTTATAATAAGAAGCTATTATTAGGTATATTATACTTAAAGGTATAATTAGTAAACTATAAAGTGTGGCGGAACTTTTTACTATTCTTTCTAACTATGAGGCTTTAGAATATTTCATAAGCCTAAAATCTATCTTAAAGTAATAAGTTAGGTAGACTAAAATTCTATTAGAGTTTAGTTTTATTCTGAAGTACTATTTAGGCTATCTTATAGGGTGCCTAAATACCCTATTAAGGTAAGAATGAAATAATATAACTAAGCTATAGCCCCTAATATTAATTTTCCACTTTCTATAGATTAATATAGTAGATATAGTTAGATTACTCTCTATAGTTTTAATTTAACAGACAGGAATAAATAGAAATAGGGAAAAACTCATACTAGTGATTAATAACTACTAGCGAAACGCTATTAAACTACCGGATAGATATATAATATTCTAGGGTATTATACTGCTAATACTTTAAAATTAAGACGTTTCAGTAATATCAATATATAAAATCTACCAGAATATAATTTAATAGGTAGTATAAATATTTCCCCTAGAGGTAGATATAAGGATATAGATGGCTAACTACTTAGTAAGGTTAAATAGTATATTATTATACTGAGGTAAAGTCTGGATTTCTAAATATAAGCTGCTAACTATAGTAATTCTTTAAATAGTTTATAACTTTCCTATCCTAAGTTACCCCAGTATTAACTTAATACCTATAATACTTTTATAGAACTAATATTAGAATAGGATATTAAGGAATATTAAGTAATTTATTAAAGTATATAATATCTACTGGCGCTCTTATAAGAATTAGAGATACTATTAGGGACTTTTACAGCTTTTTTTAATTTCTAACAGATTCTAATTCTAAATCTTAATTGATTTTATAATAAAGTTACCCTCTACTAGAGAGAGTAATTCCAGGCTTCTAATAGTTATCACTAACTAGCTTTCTAAATATATTCAGTTAGAAGCTATAATATCTATATTAGCAGAAGCTTATATAGAGCATTTACGGAATATATAGAGCCGGTTTTATAGTTTCCCTATATTAATTATTACTAACTAAGAATTTAACTAGGTTAGTATCTTTTAGTTAATATTATATTAGTTTATAGAAGTTAAATAACTTCTTCTAATATTATTTCACCCCCAGATAAATAGCGGAATAGAGTGAATAATATCTAAATTTAAGTATTTCTATAAATATATATTACCTTTTTATAAATAAATTAGCTATTATATATTACTATATACCAGATGGTATTTAATAATAGGAATTCTTCTGTAACTAAAGTAAGTTTTAATAAGCTTCTAAATAACTTTAAGGTAATATTTATTCTATATACTATAGTAGAGAAATTCTCTATAAACTTAAACTTAGGGTAAGCTTTAATATTTCTTACTTACCTTAAGAAGGATATAACTTTAACCTAAGCTATAATAGCTTATATTTAATACTATAATAATATAGAAGCTAATAAAAGATAATAAATAGCAGAGAGATTCTAAGTTAATAATAAGATTTAGCTTTTCTTATAATATATTAAGATAAACTAGCTAAGTAAGAAGCTTAACTAAGTAGCTTATAAATACTATATTATTAATATACTAAGCTTACTTAATATTATATTAGATATTTCCCCCAGTATCCACCCGATATTCTATATTAACCTTATTAAATAGGCTGAAAATATCTCCTTACCCTTATAATATTATATAGATACTTATTCTAATTCTATTCTTATTTCAGTAAGGAAGAATAATAAGGCTGAGGAGGAATATAAAATTAAAGAGACTCTTATAGTAAGGAATATCCTAGAGTAGAGGTAGAATTAAAATATATTAATTAAATAGAGAGGCTAAAATATACTAACTTAGGAACCCTTAGAGAACCTTATTAATAATAAGGTAATATTATATTTTAAATTATAGCATAGAAATATTTGCAAAAATAATAAACTAATATTAATTTACTAATAATAGAAAGTTATATAGACTGTAAATAGAATATTAAATAACCTCTAAACTATATAAACATAAAATCATAAAACTACTTCTTAATAAAAGGATTATTATCCTTCTTTTCCTTCTCTACTATATCTATAAACTTCTCTTCATTATTCTTATCCTTCTTATTATTATTCTTAATAGGAATAGATATAGCTAACTATTAGCTAAGGTATTATTAGTAGAGATGGGAGGCAGTAAGGATGTAGGGGTAGTAAATAGGTAAATTAGTTTTAGTAAAGTTAAGAATATAATTGTAGTAATTATAGGGAATAGTATAGCTACTAGAGTATATAATAGTATCCTACTAGAAAGAAGTTTGTAAGATAATTTAGAAAGAAAAGGAAAGAAAGAAATAAAAGGAAACTTATTATTATTTATATAATATTACTAAAGTTAGTAATTACTTACTTAAAGATAAAAATAGTAGTAAGTAAAATATTATTTTTAGTATAGAAAGAGGAAATAGTAAATATAGTAGTAATATAGGCAGAAGATACTTACTAGATATAATAGAGGTATTTATTATAATATTAAACTATAGTAGAGAAGTTAGGTAAAAAGATAGTAGTATAGTGGCTTTTAAAGCTACTTCCCTTATTAGTAGCAAAGATAGTAGGAATAGTAATATAATTACTATAAGTAATTAGGTGGTTAACTTAGCAGCTAGTAGTATATAACTTAGGGCTAGTAGTAAAGAGATATAATTTCTACTTATATTTTAACTTTATTATTAAATACTTATAATAGAAGTAACTTTAATTTAGAGTGTAATTGTAAGGAAAGCTATTTCTATTACACTTAAAGTAATAGTTAAGATAGATAAACTTAACTACTTAAGGGAATTAGTTCTATTTATTATTAAAATTACCTTTAATAATATAGCTACTATAGGCGTGGAAGGTAAGCTTACTGGGGGAAAAGTGGCAGTTATAATTATTATTAGGAGAATTAATACTAATAGAAGAAGTAATTAATATAATAGGAGGAAATAGTAATAATAGGGAAATGGAGGTAAAATAGCAGTAAATTAGCAGTATTATAGAGAATATAGTAAGAAGTTAGATAGGTTATCTAAAGGAAAAAAAAGATAGTTATAATATAGAAGGAAAGAATATATCTTATATTTATAAAGGGAAGAGAAATTACAATATAAAATTACTTAGAAAATAATCTGGAGGATAATAGTGTAAATTTTTCTATTAGTTAGGCTATCTGATATTAAAGGAATATGTTTTTCTATTAGCTGAATTTACTTAGGTAATTAGGTAATTAGTAATATAGCTATAAGGCTGTTAATAGTTACTATTACTATAGTAACAGAGGGAGAGTTAGTGGGGGGTATATTACAGACTTAAGCTTTAGAGCTTATATAGGATACTGCCACGCAGGCTCTATGAAGCTGCCACCCCTATAGTTTAGTAAAAAGTTTTCACTATAGATATAAACTCTTTAAGTTTATTATAATACTATTTAGGTATTACTGGGGTACGTCTTGTGGCTAGTCTCTAACAGGGGAAACTTTAAACTTAGTATTTCTAAGTAAATTAAATAGCTTGGAGGTTAATTTAGATATTAGTAACTAATTTTCTTATTCTAAAGAAAGTCTACTGAAGGTAACTTTAATATCTTTAAGTTTCTTTTTAGTCTCTATAATAATATTAAAGATAGTTATTATATTATAAGATAGAATCTAAATAATATTAGTTAAATTAAGAGTTCTAAGTATCTAAAATATATTGTCTATAATATTAAAGTTATCCTTAATTTCCTTAACTACCATCTAAGTAAGATCTTTTAGAATAGCCTATTTAATATCTTTTTTATATAGAATTTAAAGTTATTAAACTGGATAGTGGATATTATAATTACCTAATTGAGTAATAAATTTAAATTTAGTAGAACTTATATATATTAAATATATATTCCACCAGATATTTAATATAATCTCCTATTTTTACCTTAAAGTATTATTTATAGAGTTTCTACTTTCACTTTCTGTTCAGTAGGTATACTTAGTAACTATATATATAAAGATACTTCCAGTTAGAATATAGATTCTTTGATAAGAAGATAATATCTCCCTAGATATTCTATTTTATATATTACTAAAGTTATTTTTCTTTAACTTTAAGAGGTAACTTCTAAATAAAGTTTACTTCAAGGCTAATATTATAAATAAAGATAGTAGTTTTTATTACTTTTAGCTATAAGTGGAATAGAAAGTTAATATTATTAAGTATTTTAATAAATTAAATAATAATCTCTTAGTTAGTATATTTCTAACTATCTACTGGTTTCTTTATATATCGGGAAGAAAGCTTAAATTTGATTTCCTTTTCTTTAGTATATTATTAATATTATATTTATCTATTAATTATAATAATAACTTTCTGAATATTCTGTTCAATATTACAGATAGAAAGATCTTTTTAATATAATAATTATTATCTAAAATAATATAGTATCTTAAAATGTATTGGAGGTTTTATTTTAAAAACCAAAGATAAAGAAAAAGCTAGTAAATTTATCTTCAATTGCTAATATTTAATATAAAAGATTATAGCTAAGTAGGTAATTAAAGAGATCCTAAGTAATATAGTAATATGGTTACTAAATATAATATTCTAACTTTTAATAAGAGATAACTTCATAAGTATAGATTATTATATAACACTTATATTTAGAGTAAGTAGCGACTTTAATATTTACTTCTTAAGTATAAGTAATAAGCTTTTGCAAATATATTCGATTTAAAGTAACTAAACTGTAAATATAATAGAAATATAGAGGTTTCTTATTTATATAAGGACTTTCTTAAGATATAGAAACTTATTTAAAATATATATAAGTTAAATATATATATAATGCTAAATAGAATTATATTAAAGTAGGTGGAAATAAAAGTATATCTAAAGAAAATTAGATTTAACTTTTAAAGAAGTTTATATATAATAATATTATTCTTTTTTTAAAGTAAAGTATATAGAAGGGGCTAATAGCTTGCTCTCTATTGCAACTATTAGTGGATATTGTATCCTCTGAAATATAACTTTAGCTCTCCCATTTCCGCTAACTCTGTAGGGTTAAATATTACAATCGGAAGTATAATCATCTATAATAATAGGTAATTTCATTACTATTTAAAGCAGTTGCAAGCTAGTATTAGCATAAATACTATTCCGGGATATAATCTATAGTTAAAATTATATATAGGGTGAAGAGCTTAGATACCACTATAGATATAAAGTAAAAGTAACTAAATAAAAAGTAAAGTATATAGTTAAAGCTAGGATATTAGATATTTTTCTTTTGAAGTAATATCTTCAAAATAATATTTATATAGAAGTTCTTAATATAATAGATATTCTTTAGAATTAAGTTTAGGTTTATTTTATTAAGGTTTTTTAGAATAGCTTTTAATATATAATATTCTTTCCCTAAAATTAGAAAGAATATAATATTATTTTCTATTTAAACACTAGCTAAAGAGATTCTATATAAATTAGACTCCAGAAGGTTTTTTTAGTTAATAAGGTGGATAGTATTATAGTTATTTATTACTATACTGTTGCTAAATAGATAATATAAAGAGATAGAAGTGGTAAAGATACTAAATAACTTTAAGATTATATAGTAAGGTTTCTCCAGAAGGACGAGGTTATAACTATAATTACTATATTGGAAGAATATTGTAGAGTTTATTAAAATTAGTTACCTTAGAAGTAGTCTTTATTATAGTTACTAACTTTTTTTCTTTTTAGTTATTCTTCTATTCAGAGGATAGAAAATTTAAGATAATACTAGTAATAATTAGGGCTTTTAGTTAGCTAGTATAGAATAGCTTAATATAAAGGTTATTATAGTAATTTTTACTAAGATAGTCTTATATTAAAATTGTATTAGTATCTGAAAATAGTTTACTATATTCATTTAAGCTTTTTAGGGTAATTTTCAGCTGCCTATAGTTAAGGGGAAACTAAATATAATATAATATATTATAGAGATATATGAAAAATGATCTTACCTAACTTACTATCTATATGGTAATTATAAAGCTTTCTACTAAATACTTTATAAAGATTATTATTAGTATACAACTGGTAAACGTGGTAATTAATCAATTATTTATAACTAGGTTGTAACTAATACTTCTATTTTATTATATCTAAGTTTATATTATAGCGCGCGCGTATACGCTATATACTATTAGGATTAATTTATAGGATTATTCCTCTTATCTAATTAGTTTGATTTAGTATAGTAACTGGTAAGTTACCTACTGCTATAGCTTTTGCTATATTAGTATCCAGTTAAACTAATATTAGCAGTATTCTCTTTTGTGGCAAAAGCGCAAAATAGTATAGCAACCGCAAAAACAGTATAAAACGTAAAAACAGCATAAAACGAATAAAAACAGCGTAAAACGCAAAAACTAGTATAAAATGCAAAAACTAGCGTAAAATGCAAAAACCAGTATAAAAACGCAAAATACTAGCGTAAAATGCAAAAACTAGCTATTAGTTATATATATCTTTTTAGATATACTAAAAACTCTATAAATACTCTAAGTAGTATTTACTTATAAAAATATACCTTTTAATTATTACTACTTAAATACCTTAAGGCCCTCTAGTAGCAATATTCTCTATCTATCCTCTTTACCCTTATATTCTCCTCTTATTACCCTCTATAGCCTTTATAACCTATCCTTCTATTCTTATAATTACTTTATTTATAGTAATAAGTACTTTAAGAGCTTAGTTATTAAATATCTTAATTATACTATCTATAAAGTTATTCTTACTATTAATCTATTAGATCTTGAAAATTCTTCTTCTCTTATAATTATTATAATATTGTAATAGTAATTATAAGTTACTTCTTTTTTATTATATCTAATTTAATAAGATACTTATAGAGGAAGTAGAAGTTAATATAAACTATTATTCATATTATTAATATCTTACGGTACTTAGTTACTTACCTAAGAGTAGTAAATATTATATATTCTATATTAACTTCTATAGTTATATTATAACCTTTAGATACTAGGATACTATATATAACTTTCTTTAATTTAGTAGAGAAGAAGTAGATAATACTACCTTTAGGTTTAAAGATATTATCATCCTTACTAATATCTTTTATTCTTAGAATAATAATGAATTTAAGTTAAAATGTTATATTATTATTATTAGCAAAAGATCTATTAATAAATATATATAGCCTTACTATCTTTATATTAGTGGAAATAAACGATAGGCTTCTTCTAGGGTTATCTACTTACTATATTAGGTATTTATTAAATCTCTTAATATCCTTTAATATTAAACTTTAATGTTAAACTATGATATAGAGATTAAAGTATACCTGTAGTTAGTATATAAAAGCTATATATACCCCTTGTACCTATTATTTAATATATATTAACCTTATGGTTTTAAACGTAAGGTTAATAAGTTTTGCGAGGTAGGTAAGGTTGAGACCTACATCCAGTAAAGTGATACCTTACGTTAAAGATATATATACTAGATATTCTTAAGGGAAGAGGAAATAGTATAAAAGAGTGAATAGTAGTTATATTCTTATAAAGAGTGTTGTAGTTTTTTAATCTAGATATATACTAAAAGAGGGTAAAGTAGCCTCTTTTATAGTACTATATTCCAGTAATACAGGCTTACGTCAGTAATTACGCGTCATTACGCATACTGAAGTTAGTTACAGGCAAGTACCCTATAAAAGAAAGATATAAAATATTCCACAGAATATTCAGCCTGTAGGTACAATACTACTATAGGGTAAACACCTATAATTTAGTATTTCAACACCCCCTCTTTTACCTTATAGTAGTAAAAGAATAAAAAGAGTAGAAAAGTAGATACCTAAAACCAGTTTAAGGTATCTATAAATCAATACCTAAACAAGTACCCTATAAAATAATAGATACTATAGGTAACCATTCTATAATACCCTATAAAACGTATTATAGTACTAATAGTAGCAATCTATAATACCAATAATACTATAAAATAATAATATCAAAAATAAGCTAAAAATATCAGGAAGATTACTAGTTATTTATAGCTCTAGTTAGGTTAATTAGCTTAAGAAACTTAGTGAATTTAGGCTCAGGAAGAGGTTTAGTTAGGCTATCAGTAAGCATTTCAGAGGTTGAAAGATATTTAACCTCTATATTACCTACTAAAACCTCTTATTTAGTGAAAAAATAGTCTATACCTATATATTTAGTATACTAGTAGTACTCTGAGTTATAAGCTAAAGCTAAAGCTCCACTATTATTAATATAAATAATTATAAGCTTAATATAAATATTTAGCTCTGAAAGTAGACTTTATAACCACTTAGCCTCCCTAATAGTCTCTTGAAGACTATTAAATTCAGCTTCAGTAGTAAATAAGGTTACTATAAACTACTTTTTCAATTTCCACGAAATAGGGTTATTATTTATAGTAAATAAATAGCCTCTAATGGATTTTCAAGTATTATAGCAGCTAGCCTAATCTAAATCAGTTTAGCCTACTAAATTTATAGTAGGGCCCCCTCTGTAAGTAAGTACTAAATCAGTAGTAATAGATAGATATCTAAATATACTTATAACTATTTTCAGTAGTTTTTCAGTAAATTTATATAGAAACCTACTAACAAAAATAACTAAAAAAGCTAGATCAAGCTTAGTTATAACTATAGTATATATAAGGCTACTAACTAGATACTAATACTACTATAGTAAATCCTTAGTAAAGTTATAAGTAGGATCTTCTTCTATAAGAGATAAATCCTTTAAAACCCCAGAATTTAGAGGGAAATTTGAAAACCTTATAGCAGTTAAATTATTCTCAGATAATAACTACTTAATATAGTAAGCCTGAGAGACCTAGAGAATATTTTAGGCTTAATTACATATAATACTAAACCCTAAAAAGTGAGAAAATCCTCTAAGATCCTTAATATTAATAAATCTTTTCAGAGAAAATTTAAATTTAGTTATAATAGTTAAATTCTTTCCGAAAATCAGAAAGTTATCCATATAAGTAACTAAATAAATAGGATCTTCAAGACTATTATTATAATAAGTAGCCTCATCAGATTTTAAGGGTAAAAACCCTAAATCTTAAAGAATTTTTCAAATTTTCTTTTACTACTATCTAGAACTCTATTTTAAACCATATAGAACCTATAGTAGCAGTAAAACCTATTCAATACTAAGATTAAATCCTATAGTATTTAATTCAGAAAACCTTTTAAAAAATTCAATAAGGGATAATTCAGAAATTTTTATATAAATCTCTTCTTCTAAATCCCCATATAAAAAAGCTCCAACTACATCAATATAGTGGATTTCCCAGTCTTAAACTATTACTATAGATAAAAATACTCTAAAAGTAACTAAATTAGAACCTATAGCAAAAATCTAGAAATAATCTATACTATATTTCTGCTGAAATCCTTTAGCTACTAAACAGACCTTATATTTATTTATAAACCTATCTAAATTAAACTTACACTTAAAAACCTATCTTATAGCTATAGGTTTTTTAAAGGGATTTTTATAATAAAGCTATTTAGTAGATACAATCTTAAAAACACCTCTATAGATTAACTAACTAATCTCAATATAGATAACCTTAAGCTATTCCTCTTTTTCAGTAGTATTTAGAGCCTATTTAAGGGTTTAAAACTCTAAATAAATAGATAAGGTATAAAATATAGAAAGCCTTATAGAAAGTTAGTATAAAATAATCACTATAGAGGACGCTAAATTATAAGGATAACTATAGCTAGAAGTAACCCACCCTACTATATTATTCTTAATAAATTTGAAATACACCATTTTTACCAACTTAGATATATAAGATCTAGTTAGTATAAAAACTAAAGCAATTTTTAAAATACCTTTATAGGTAATAAAGAAACCTTCTTCTGTAAAAACAGTAAGTTTATCACTATTTTTTCATTTTTCAGAAAAATAGTATACTAAAACTTTAGTACCTATAGGTTATAAATCCTCTATATTTAGCTTATTATTTCTTCCTAAATAAATAAAATCCAGTAAAACCTATTAAGGAGTAACTATAAATCTTATTATAGCAATTAAGTTAACTAAGTTAACAACTACAAACATAACAGCATTCTAAATATAGAGAGGTAAACCTTCTAAAAATAAAATAATACAGGTTTTTTCAATTAAAACCCTATTAGTACACTCTATAATACTATTTTATTCGGAAGTATAGACTATAGAAGGCTCTAAAATAATTTCCCATATTTTTATATAATCCTCTAATAACTTAAAATTAAATTCTCAGCTATTATCGAGGCGAAAAGCAGAGAGATAAAACCCAAATTAAGTTTTATAATACTCTAGTTAAGCTATAATACAGCTAAAAATCTCATCTTTTTTAGCTGTAAAATCTATAACTCTATAGACACTATAGTCATCAGTATAGAGAATAATATAATTATTCCCTATATTACTAGTAAAGCTTACTTTAATCAAATCTATACAGATTCAAAAAAGTGGTTTTATAGCCCTATTATAGCTAACTTTTAACTATTACCTTATAAGTTTACTTTTAGCACAGTTAGAATACTGTAAATCAGCCTCTTTTAGCTAATTTATAAGTATCCCTTCTGTAATTTTAGCTATTTTAGCTAAAAAGGGATAACTAGGATACCCTAGCCAACAATGCCACTCTATAGTAACAGTAGTTATTTTTACTTCGAAGTTCAAAATATAGTCTACTATAAAAGCCTCAAAATCTACTATAGAGCCTTCTATAAATTCAGTAAGCTACTATAAATTAGCAGATAAATCTACTATTTTATCAGAAAGCTCTAGATTACAGTTAGTAAATACTATAAACCCCACTAATTTATAATCAGATTCTTCTATAAATATAGAATATTTTAATATTAGTATAATATTTATACTATATTTTTAGAAAACTTCCTTCTGAATTTTCCAAAAAAGCTGAGAATTATAGAAGCCTTTAATAAGTAAAAGCTCTATAGTTATTTTAACAGCTATAGGTAAATAAAAACCTCACTATAAATTCAGAGCTGTAAAGAGTTTATTTTCAGCATTATATAAAACATTACCCTTAATAAAACCACCTTTATTATAATAGAGTAATCCAGAGACAATATTAATTAGAAACTCTAGAATATAAAAAATATTAATTAACTTAATAGTTTTTATAGAACCCTTATAGTAGATAGGAAGTTCTATAATACTAATACCAGAAGGATTTACAAGCCCACCTCCTGTAAATATAGGTAGTAGGTTCTGTAAAATATCTATATCAGTAAAAAACTGAAAGTTATTTACTATATAAACAGTAGAGCCTATATTATAAAGCTACCGATTTTTATTTAGAATTTCTGAATTTTCAGACCTCTTATAGAATATAGAGGTTTTTTCAGTATTTTTACCCTAATAGGTAATACCTATAGATACTATAAAAACCTTATTTATAGAACCCTAAAGTTCTATATTAGCTTTAATAAAACTCTAAGGTTTTATAATAGCTATAATAGTAAAAGAGACTAAGAAAGCTCTTTAGGAAGATTTTTATTACCCTAAAGAAGTGTTTGAATTTTTAGAATAATCTTTTCAGTAGGATTTTCCTTCTTTAGCACGTTTTTTAGCGTTATAAGTAAGGCTTTTAGATCTATTTTTAGATTTTTTAGATTTTTCAGAAGAATTAATAGTATTATCCCTTCTATAATACTTTTTAGTAAAGCTATTTAATATAGGAATATCAATTTCCTTATGATTTTCATCTAAAATATCAGCTATAAGAGCCTGAAGAGTAGGAAGCTCTTTCAGCCTTAAATTAGACTGTTGACAATTTGACTATACAGAGTAGGAACGCTATAAAACTACTATAAAAACAGTTTTTTAGTCGATATCATCTATATTAGCATCTATATTAACTAACTTAGATAAGTAGCTTTAAAAAATACTAATAAATTCAGTAAGAAAGCTATAATTTTGGAATTTAGTGAAATTCGAGATATAGCTATTGTCGAAAAACAGGTCCAGTACCCTTATAGCTAGCTTTCAGGGTTATAATAACTATATAAAAATCCTGTTAGTCGAAAATAAGGTTTAAAAGCTCTGTAGTAATATTTTAGCATATAAGTAATAGAGCCTAAACCTTTTAGTCGTCAGTTATAACCTTATAGGCCTCCTCATTTTCAAAGAAATCAAATAATTTAAGAAGCCTAAAATAGAGCTTCAAGGAGCAAAACCAGGTAAACCAGTTTTCAGCACCTAATAGCCTCTATTTTTCAGGCATTAAACAGCTTATAACAACCTTAATAATATCAGCTATAGCTATAAAATATAGTATAGTAATAACTGAAAAGTCTGTAAAAATAGCTAATTATTTAGCTAAATAGTTAAGACTAAATATTACTTAATAGCTAAATAATATTCTCAATTTCAGAAAATCAATTTCAATTTCAAAAAGTCAATTTAAGTAAGTTAAATAAATACCCTATAAAGAAGGAAGATACTAATATAATAGTAACTCTAGAGTTACTATAGGGTTCAGAGGGGGCAATTTCAAATATTCAAATAGATATAATATCGTTATATAGGATATTATATTAGCTAATATAAATAGTTGAAATTTTCCAAGATATATTACTTAATATAATTATTAAGTTTCATTTAATTTAATAAAGAGAATCTCAAGTTTCGATAGAATAATATAATAAATAAAATACTGAACTTATAACCTTTTGCGAGGTAGGTAAGGTTAAGACCTACATCCAGTAAAGTGATACTTTACATTAAAAATATATATACTAAATATTCTCAAGGGAAGAGAAAATAGTATAAAAGAGTAAATAGTAGTTATATTCTTATAAAGAATGTTATAGTTTTTTAATCTAGATATATACTAAAAGAGGGTAAAGTAGCCTCTTTTATAGTACTATATTCAGTTCTAGAATATTCTAATTATTACTAATTAGAATATTCTAGTAATACAGACTTACGTCAGTAATTACGCATTATTACGCATACTGAAGTTAGTTACAGGTAAGTACCCTGTAAAAGAAAGATATAGAATATTCCACGGAATATTCAGCCTGTAGGTACAGTACTACTATAGGGTAAACACCTATAGCCTAGTATTTCAACAATAAGTTTAATCTTCTTACCTTATTCCTTTTAGGTAAGAATAATATTACTATTATCTTTCAGAATAATTACATCTCTATTAAATATAAGGAATTTATATTATATAAGTATTAATTTTAGTTTAGCTGCAAATTCCACTTACTAAAGCTTCTTCTCTTCTTTATTATTAAACCTAAGTAAGTAAAGCCTAAGGATATTATCTATTTATATATCTATAATACTAAAATATAAATTATTAAGCCTAGAGATTATAAAATATAGATTATATAATAAGGTTTCTATTTATAATTAGTTTGTATAATAGCTAGAATATATTATATACTAATAGGTATCTAACTCCGTAAAACTATATAATAGTTAATCTATAATAATAATAATAATATCCTCTGAATATAAGCTATATAAACTTACAGGTAGTTTCACTAATATAATATAATTTAGTATTATTTCTATCTATATATATACTTCAGTAATATCTTAGAGGCAGATTTCTATAAACGTTACCTCTTTAAGTATTATTAATAATACTAATATTAGGTAATAGCTAATTTATTAGCTTATTAGTAACTATATAAGAATATTTACTTTCCCCTAATTATCAAACCTCTTAATAACTAACTATAACTTCTTATATAATATATTATCTATATATTTAACTTTATTAATAAAGTGGAAACTAAAGATCCTTATACTATTATATTTTTAGATATTAATATACTTAAGGTAGAATATACCCCTTACTAGTAGAGTTTCCCACTCTATAGTATATAATTTCCAAAATAGTTTCCCTAATATTTAAATAAAGCTATATTAGTAAAGCTTAATAGTTTTAGTAAATACGTTTATCTTTTCTATTATTAGATAGATATTATAGTAAATATTATCTATAAGGTTAGTATCTATAATAAAGATTATATTTTTATATAGTTACTCCTACTACCTTAGTTTAGCCTTATTTAATACTGCTATTAATATACTTTCTTTTAGATATTTATCTAGTAACTAGTTACTATATAGCTTTTAGGTTTCTATCCTTTTAGTATATAGTTTATAATATAGTTTAAATATTATTAATCTAAAGGTAATAAGTTTACTATTTATCTCTATAATATATATTTCGTTATTAATAGAAATAAGCTTAAAGAATTCTATCTGACCTTAGTATTTACAGTAGATATATATTTTTTATTAGAAAGGTAAGTAATAAACTAAAATAGTAGAAAGATTATTATGTATACTTAAAATATTAGAAACTTACTATTAAATATAAATCTTATATACTTTTTCTATTACCTTCTGGATAGTAACTACTTATCTTATAATATCTAAAGATAATAGTAATATTAAGTTAGAATATAAGTATACTCTAAAGACTAGCAGAATTAGCATAAAACTATTTAGACTACTAATATTATTAATTACTTTAATTATATTCTATAATATCTTCTCTCTATTAATCTCTAATACCTTATCTTAAATAATTTTATATATTCTTTATAGGAAAATATAGTAATATTCCACCTTACTAATATTATTATAAGCTTTAAGTAATATAATCTTAACTTTACTATTTATACTATTAGCTTCCTTCTTAAAACTTTTAGCTATAAATTATATTCTATATTAATAATAATTTTACTCAGAGGTTCCTAATATATATTAATTTAATATACTTTCAGTATATATTATATATCCTCTATAGAGATACGTTTTATAAACCTTATAGCTGTAAATATTATAGAGATATTAACTATATATAGTATAAGTTTGTTATTATTAAAATATATAATATTAATAATAATCTCTATATTAAACTTATAATTATCCTCAAAGTTAAACTTAAATTAGTATAATATTTTACTAATTATCTAATATTAGTAGTAGTTCTTAATAATTACCTTAATATTATTAGTTATTATAGTTTTACTTATTTTCTTAAATATATTATTTAACTTATAGATACTAAGGTAACTAAACCTCTTATAAAGCTACTATATTTCTATTTCTTTAAGGAAGTTAATAACCTTATTATAGGAATCCTTCTATATTAAAAACTATAGATAAATTTATTATATCTCTCTATAAGTAGTAATACTTCCTTCTACTTAATTCTATCATTAAAACTATTAAGATATATTTAGAGGTAATTTATATTAAGGAGGTTTAATAAAAGAAGTATAGCTATAAATATAATATTAAAGTTAATTTCTTTAAAAAACATAAATATTCTAGTAACGCTAAAACTTATAAAGTTTTACCTATTTCTAAATTTAATATTTATCTATAAAACTATTTTATCTAGTAAGATATTAAGACGGATCTTCTGGAAAGCTTTAAATTATTATATACCTCTAGTGGAAAGTCTATCTACTTTAGTATCTGGAAGAATAATTTTAAAAATAACTTCTAAAAACTATAAAATTTGAAAGATTTCTAATTTATTAATAATTATTAAATAGTAAGAAATATAATTCTAAAGAATCTCTATAAAGTATATAAACTTAACAGTTTCCTCCTTACTATTTATTATAATAAAGTAAATAACTATAAAGTTATTCTCTAATATCTTATTCATATTATCTATTATCTTCTCTATAAAGTTAATATTATTAAGATATATTATAATCTCCTCTATTAATATAATATTAATAATTAATACTTTCTTAAATTACAAAGTAGTAGCTTTATGCTCCTTTAGGGTATATTTTAATAATTAGTATTTATTTACTAATCTTAAATATATTTAATATCTACTATATATATCTCTATCTTATATCTTCTTACAGAATTATCCTAAAGTAGTATTACTATTCTATATATATTATAGATAAGGTAATTAAAGACAGTTAAAATATTAGCTTTACCCTTAGCTATTATATATATAGTTTACAAGAAACTAGATATAATCTATAATATAATTAGTCTTTTATTTTAACTATTTCTTCTAGCTTTTAAATATCTCTATTATTTATTTATATAGCCTATTAATAGTTAGTTTAGCTTTATTAATAGTATTATAAAGTATATTAATTATATTATATATTTAGTATATAATTATATATATCCAGTAGGTTCGAATCCTGCGACAGGCAACCGCAACTAGTGGTCAAAGTACCTTCCGGTTGTGAAACTAAGCGTAGTAACTATAACCAGCTGGCAGTATCTACTAATAGCTATTAACAACTAGTAACTATTAATAGCTAGCAATAAGTATAACTAGCTAGTAGTAGGTATTATATAATAACTAATTATAATCCTAAAAAAAGTAACTATAATAGATAAACTTATATCTTTCCTTAATACTTTCCTATTTATTAGCTATTATATTAACTAACTATATATACTACCTGAGGTTTCCTCTATTTAAATAGTTCCTCAGCTTCAGTTTATCTATAGAATATAAGAGGCAAGAGCTGACTGTTAGATAAACTTACCTAAATAGGACCCCGAGAGGTATATAATTTAGCAATAAATCAGAAACCTTTAATATAACTATATTAATAGTAAGAAAAGCTATATTTACAGAGCCTATATAATATAAAAATATAAAAAGGCTAATATAAAAGTTACTAAAACTCTAGTTACTTTAGATTATACTAAGAATAACTAGGGAAATAATATCACCCCACCTAGTAATAGTGAATATTTGGAAAAGAAGTAACTCTAAAGGAAAGTTAGACTCTAAAGCTAATTGACGTAGAAATAATAGAATAGGGAAAATAATAGAAAAACATATAGGTAAGTAAATAAGAATTAGCTATCATTTAGACTAAAGTTAATAGAGATTACTTTATTAATATACTATAAATAAAAACAATAATATTTATATTATTATTAATATCTTTCTTATAAAAAACTTTACCTCCCACTAGTTAATAAGTTAAAGAGATAAATAACGAAATATATTACTAGGTTATTACTTAGTAATATCCAGAGGGTAAATATTTTAATACTAAAAGTTAGTAATTATATTTAGCAAATCTATATTTATATTATAGAGGGTTTCCAGTTACTTTTATATTTTAGGTAATTGTAAATAGAAACTAATTATATTATTTAAAGTACTGAAGTTTAGTAGATAGCCTACGGAAAATATAATATAATAGTTTACCTAAAATATCAGAATAAGTTAATATAGCTTAAGGAGATCCAGTTAGCCTACCTACTTGATATTAACTTATATATATTTATCTACTAATATACTATATAATATATTAGTAAGATATTAAGCTTTTACTAAATTATATCTATTAATTTAGTAGATATTAAGGAAATTTCAATTTTAAAGGTAAAGGTAAACTTAAGGAATTATATTTCTATAAATATTTTAAAGAAAGTTCTGGATGTTTCTTATCTAAACTTAATATATTAGCTACTTCCCAGCTAACTAAAGATACATTATTATATTCTATTAATTTCTAATATTAGAAAATAGAAACTAAACCCTCTATAGAAATCTCTCTATAATATATTATAAAAGAAGCTTCTAATATCTAAGATAACTCTAGAGAATTTACTTAATAAGAAACTTATTGAAGTAAGTAGTTTCTCCACTAATATTCTAATCTTCTTTATAAGAAAGTTAGATAAAGAAATATATATCTATATAAATTATAGAATTATTAATATAATTATAAATAAGAATTATTACCCTCTTCCTCTTATATTAAAGATACTTCGGAGGATTTCTGCGGTCTACTAATATATTACGCTTGATATTATTACTATATTCTATAAATTAGAATTAATAAAGTAAATTAGAAGAAGATAGGTTCTTAAATATATTATGATTTCTTTAAATAGGTAATATATTCCTTTAGGTTTATTAATATTCTTATTATATTCTAAAGGTATATAAATAACTACCTATAATAATTTCTAGCTGATTTTATCATAATATATACTACTGATATTCTTATTTATATTAGTAATATATAAAAAAACCGTAAGGAGAAACTTTACTTAATACTTGGCTATCTTACTAATTTAAATCTAAAGTTGGACCCAAAGAAATATAAGTTCTCTGTTACTATAGTTAAGTATATTAAATTTATTATATTAGTTAGAAAGAATTTCTTTTATAATTTAGAGAAATTAGAGATTATTATTAATTAGCTTCCCCCCAGCTTACTAAAGGATATTCATAGTTTGCTTAGAGTTTTAAATTATTATAAGGTTTTTATACCTTAATATAATATTATTATTAAGTATCTAAATATTTAACCTAAAAGTTTATTCTCTTTAACTGGACACTAAAGTAAGAGGAGGTTTTTCTTATATTAAAATACCTCTTTACTATAAAGTTAATCTTATAGATATTTAATCCTAACGTCTTAATAATAGTAGATACTTACTATTTTAGATTTACCCTGGAAGGTATATTAATCTAAAATAATAAAACTAAAATAAGATATCTAATAACCTTTTATTTCTAACATCTAATCTCTATAAAATTTAACTATTTGATTTATAATAAGGAACTTTGTATATTATTAACTTATTTATAGATATAAAAGATAAAGCTATAAAATACTAGAAACTTTAAAATTCTTACAAACTATAAGAGTCTTAAATATTTTATAAACGAAGAGTAATTTATAGAGAAATAAAGTTAATAATTGAAAAAGTAATTTCAGTGTAATGTTTACTTTAAATATTAATTAAACATCCAGATAGTAGCTTCTAATATTCTCTGTAGAAGAAAATTAAATAGTCATGAGGGATAAAATAATAAGAGGTAATAGAAATAGGTAATATAGGTTATTCTAAATACTAATATTTCCATGGAACCTAGAATGAAATATATAAATATTATTAATATCTAGATTTGTAAGGAGAAACTAAATCTATAAAATATATAAAATTATATTATTAAAGAAAACTTCTTATACTAATAAATCTTTATAGTAATTTAGTAGGGAAGACTTAATTTTTCGCCTAACTTTTAGTTTCAAATTTAAATTACTAAATATATATAAACATACTGAAATAACTTACTTTTAGAAAGGAACTTTAGATATTAAATAATAAGAAAATTAATAAGTTTCTTAATACGTTTCTTAATACGTTTCTTAATAAGTTTCTTAATACGTTTCTTAATAAGTTCCTTAATAAGTTTCTTAATACGTTTCTTAATAAGTTTCTTAATAAGTTTCTTGAAACGTTTCTTAATAAGTTTCTTAATAAGTTTCCTAATAGATTTCTTAATAAGTTTCTTAATAAGTTTCTTAATAAGTTTAAAATTAAACTAATATAGAAGTTATATAACTTCTTTCCTACCAGCCACCTAAAATATAATAATATACTGGAATTTATAAGTTATTAGCTTTACTAATCTAAATAGTCATAAAGTATCCGCTAATTTATATATAATTATAGTATATATAGGGATATTTATATCTGGAGGTAAGTGAAGAAGGGTTTCCTAAAACCTCTACTAGTATCTAACTCATTATATTCTAATTTATTAATAGACTTTATTACTAACTTACCCCCTATAAGAAACAAGGTAGCTGTTTACCTCTAGGTTATTATAAATTAACTAAATAAGGTTTCTATACGGAAGGAAATAAATATAATAAAGGTGGAAATACATATTTAGTAGTTCCCTAGTTACTATAATAGTTTTAAAAAATACTATACTCATTTATAAGTAGTAGAAAATCCAACTAGGTAAGTTATTTCTAGAAAAGATTTTATAAAGTAATAGATATTATAAATCTATTAAATATTAGTTACTATCTATAAATTAATAGAATTATAAAGTAGTATAATTAGAAGATTTAGGTAAATTTAAGAATATTTATATACTAATTATAAAATAACTTAGGCAACTTACTATCTATTATATAGCTAACCATCTATAATTAGCAGTATAATATTATAGAAACTATATTTATTTTTATAAACTATAATTATTATTAATTGATTTTATTCTAATAGTTAAGAAGTTAGTATTAGTATTTATTAGGGGTATAAATACTACCTACCAGCTGGTTAAGAGAATATACTTAGTAATAATATACATTTATATTAAAATAGCAGCCACCCAGTAGAAGTTAGAAACTTAGATGAATAAGATCCAGTATCCTATAGATTAATACCAAATTAGTAATAAGACATATTTAAATATCCCTAATTATAAGTTAGTAAAACTAAGCTGGAAGCTAATTTGGTCATATTAAAAGTATATAATAGTCAAACTCTTATTACTATATATTATTAAGTTAAATATACTGAAGTTTACTTATTTATAATTTTATATAGATATCCTCCAGAAGGTTGCCACTAATTTCCCACCTAAATAGATAGTTATTAATAACTAGCTACCTCTGTTAGTAAATAATAATAGGAATATAAAATAACTAATTAAAGATATTCTTGCTATAAGAATATATTAGATGGAAAGAGAATATTACTAAAAGGTTTTAATTAAGTAAAAAGAGTATATAAATCTGATATAGAAATTAGTTATTATTATAGAGAATATAGTAGTATGAAAATAATATAAAAAGAGATAATATTGTTAATAAGCAGGTGAGACAGATAAGCAAGTAAGATATAAAACTGTAACCACTTCACAAATAGATCCTAAAAGTAGCATTAAAACTATTAGATTAATTGAAACTACTTTAAATCTTTTCTCTATTTGCTGGATATATTTATATATTATAACCTATATTTCCGCAGATATTATACTGCTATTAGTCTATTTTAGTTTTTCATTAGTAACTATTACGTTAGTATATTTCCTCCTTAATTTAAGTTATTACCTCTCTCTGTAACTAACTATCCTCTACCTTAGTTACAGTAAGATTTTCTTCTTATCTAAAATATATTCTCTTAACTTTTCTATATTAGTTAAGTAGGTTATTCTCTTCCTAAAATATCTGGATCTTAAATCTCAGTAAGGTAATTGAGTATGTAAATTTATATACTTCCTTTAATAAATACTTTATAACTTTAATAATTAAATTTAGTAAGCTATTTTAATAATAGGAGATTTAATTCTTAATAAGTTTAAACTAAGAGGTTACCTCTATTAGGTTATTTAGTATCTAAAAATTGTAAGTAGGAAATATTATGAGGAGGAATTCTGGAGGTATTAGAGTATATAACTTTATATTAAGCTTTAAAAGTATATTTTCTATACTTAGAGGAATAAGTTTAGCTTCTCTCAAATCTTTCTGGATATTTTTAACTATAAAACCTTATATAAAGATATTATAAAACGTAGGGAAGAAGTCTTTCTTTATAATATAGATATTACCTCAGTATATCTTATTCTTAATTTATTAATTATTTACCTTTTTCAGTAACCTAAAATATCTAATATTTAAAGGCTAAAGTAGATAAAATAAATAGGCTAATATATAGAGTATAATAATATTATTTTCCTTATAATATATCTTAAAGTTAGCAGTATGATAACTTTTATATTTATTAATAATAAGGAGGTAATAACTACCACTTATATATAATTTTATATACTAATTAAAATACTGAAGCTAATTTAGATTTCTTTTATTTATTATTTATGTATTTTTAGATATTATCATAATTCAGTTATATAGTAAACCTATTTCTATATACTATATAGAGAGGTAATATTACTTTATAATAATAATATATAGCGGAATATTATAGCCTAATAAACTAATTTCCTAAATAATTATTATCTATTGATAATTACTAAGCTATATTATTTTTATATCTAAATACCTTTTAGCATATATTATAACTATTCCAGATATAATCTAGCTTATTATCAATTTAGTTTTATTAAAGTTATTAATATCTAAGTTTATAATACTATACTTTACAATTATACTTACTATAAGCTGAAACTATATATTTATTATATCTTAATCTTTATATTAGGTTTTATTATAATTATACTTATAAAAAGAATGTATCTAAAGCTATAGGTATTACTTAATAAAGTTTAAAGCTTAATATTTCCTAATAGGAGGTATATTATAATTAGCAAGTAGTTAATTAGCTATATTTTCCACACTATTAATTTCGGGAGGAAATAATTAGGAATCTAAATTCAGAATATACTTAATAAGCTTTTCTTCTTTAAATGCCGTTAAATTCCGTAAGTTTAGTATAATATTATATTATAATATAGTATTCTTTATTTGGCAACTTAAAGTTATATAACTAACTAAGTAGATTTTAGCTACTGCCTAAACGTTAAAATTTAGGGTATTTTATATAGCTTAAAAAGCAAGCTGCAATTTAGCTTTATTACTTAATTCTAATATATTATATTATAGATGAAAAGTATCCAACTGCGTAGGAATGGCGTTATGGCGGTTTTGTATCTTACTTACTTATCTGTCTTACTTACCTATTTACCACCTTATAAGTTTATTATAAAGAATAATAGTAGTTTAATTTATAGCCTCCAGCAAAATAGCAGCTGGAAAGAAGGAGGGTAATATTATAAGCTAAATCTAGATATTTAGTTAGAATTATATTTGGGTATCTAAATCTAATTTCCTTACCTAGTGGGGTTCCAGTTAGCTTTATATAATATTCTATTTATAGACTTTCCTATATATTCATAAAACCTTCTCTTTTACTTCTTAATTCTATATAAATAGTATTTTACGCCACCTTTCGGTCAAATAAGCCCAAATCCAAGCCTTCACAATAATGAGGATAACCTTATAGATAGTTTACTTAACATTAATGACTAAGTCCTTAAATTATTTACTACTTTAAATAAAGTTATAATAAGAATATAAAGATAGATTATAAAAACTATAGAAAGTAATAAGAAGAGGGTATTAGTTTAAAAACAAGATATATAAAGAGATGAAAAGAAGAGAGAAAGAATATTATTACTGAAGCTTTAAGTATCCAACTAATAATAATGAAATTACAAATTTCAATAGATAAACGCTATTAGTAGCATTAATACAGTTTTCAACGTATATAAAAAAAATATTTTTATAACTAGATACACTTTTATACTACTTAATATTCTTTATATTATTTAAAACTTTTACGCTATTTTTACGTTTAAAACTATTTTATATTCAACGCTTTTTTACGTTTAACGTTATTCTTATATTTATTAGTATTCTTATATTTTACGCTAGGTTTTATATTTTACGCTATTTTAGCTTTTAATGCTTTTTTTACGCTTTTTATTATAAAAGAGAGTATTACTTATATTAGGTAAATTGGATACTAATATAGTAAAAGCTATAGTGGTAGGTAACCTGCCAGTTAACCTACTTATTTAGACTAATTAGATTAGAGACATTATCCTATAGATTTATTCTAACAGTATGCGGCATATATATGTATATTATAATATAGACGAAATATAAAGAGATAGAAGGTATTATTTATAAATATAGTTATATAATCGATCGATTACGACGTTTACCAGTTATAAACTAATAGTATTAATACTTATAAAACTATATATTTTAGTTATTACTCTTATAGTAAGGTATTTTAATTTAAAAGACTATAGCATTTTATAATATATAGTAGTTATATACTAGAAAGAAAGGTTATATATTATACTAAAATACTAATAGAAGTTAGTTACTTATATAACTATATCTTAATCTATATAGTAATATTGATACTATAGTACTTTACTAGTATAGTAAAGAGTCGAAGTTATTATATAAGTTTCATTTATGTATTTCAACTAGTAAGTTTCTGTTCTTAATATTAAGAAGCTATAGAATAATATATAAATTGAAGTATTTTTATAGGTTATATATTCTAACCTCTATCTTTAAAGAATATTACTAAGAAAACTATAAGTTTACTTTCTTAAATCCTAAATAATATAAACTTTCTGTAGATATTTTAAAAACTTTTCTTTTCTACTATTTACTTTTCTTTTAGCTATATATTATTACAGACTATATCTGAATATCCAGCTAGGGCTATATTTAGGTATTTGAAACTAACCTTCTTACCTAAGTGGGGCCTTAGTAGACTCTATATAGTATTATATATTATTAGTTTATAACTGGTAAATATAGTAATCGATCGATTATTTATTACTAAGTTGTAACTAATACTTCTATTTTATTATATCTAAGTTTATATTACAGTATATATATATATATACTATATACTATTAGGATTAATCTGTAGGATTATCCCTCTTATCTAATTTGTCTAATTAAGTGGGGTAACTAGTGAGTCACTTACTGCTATAGTTTTTACTATATTAGTATTTAGTTAACCTGATACTAGTAATATTCTCTTTTGTGGCAAAAGCGTAAAATAGTGAAGAACGTAAGAACAGTATAAATTGTAAAAATAGTATAAAATATAAAAGTAGTGTAAAACGTAAAAACTAGTGTAAAACGCAAAAGAACTAGCTACTAGTTATATATATCTTTTTAGGTACGCTAAAAACCGCGTAAACGCTGCAAGTAGTATTTACTTATAAAAATATATTTTTTAATTATTATTATTTAGATACTTTAAGGCCCTCTAGTAGTAATACCCTCTCTCTACCCTCTTTACCTTTATATCTCCCTCTTATTATCCTCTATAGGCCTTGTAACCTATCCTTCTATCCTTATAATTACTTTATTTATAGTAATAAATACTTTAAGAGCTTAGTTATTAGATATTTTAGTTATATTATCTGTAAGGTTATACTTACTATTAATCTATTAGATCTTAAAAATTTCCCTTCTCTTATATAATTATTATAATACTATAATATTAATTATTAATTACTTCTTTTTTATTATACTAAATGTAATAAGATACTTATAGAGAGAGTAGGAGTCAGTATAGACTACTATTAGTATTATTAGTATCTTAAGGTATTTAGTTACTTACCTGAAGGTAGTAAATATTATATATTCTATATTAACTTCCATAGTTATATTATAAACTTCAGACACTAATATATTATATATAACTTTCTTTAATTAAGTAGAGAAGAAGTAGATAATATTACCTCTAAACTTAAAAATATTATTATCTTCACTAATATCTTCTATCTTTAGGATAATAATAAATCTAAGCTGGAATATTATATTATTATTATTAATAAAGAATCTATTAATAAATATATATAACCTTATTATCTTAATATTAATAGAGATAAATATTAAGCTTCTCTTAGAGTTATCTATTTACTATATTAGGTATTTATTAAGTTTTTTAATATCTTTTAGTATTAGATTTTAATATTAGGTTATAATAGAGAGGTTAAAGTATACTGATAGTTAGTATATAGAAGCTATATATACTCCTTATACTTATTATTTAATATATATTACTTTTACAGCTTTAGATATAGGGTTAATAAGTTTAATCTTCTTACTTTATCTCTTTTAAGTGAGGGTGATATTACTATTATTCTTTAAGGTAATTATACCTCTATTAAATATAAGGAGTTTATATTATATAAATATTAACTTTAGTTTAACTGTGAATTATACTTACTAAAGCTTCTCGTTTTTTTATTATTAAATTTAGGTAAGTAGAGTCTGAAGGTATTACTTATTTATATACCTATAATACTGAAATATAGATTATTAAGCCTAGAGATTATAAGATATAGATTATATAATAAAGTCTCTATTAATAGTTAGTCTTTATAGTAGCTAGAGTATATTATATACTAATAGATACCTAACTCTGTAAGGTTATATAATAGTTAAATTATAATAATAATAATATCCTCTAGATATAAGTTATATAAGCTTACCAGTAGCTTTACTAATATAAAGTAATTTAGTATTATTTCTACCTATATATATATTTAGGTAATATGTTAGAGGTAAACCTCTGTAGAAGTTACTTCTTTAAATACTACTAATAATACTAATGTTAGGTGATAGCTAACCTATTAGATTATTAGTAACTATATAAGGATATTAATCTTCTCCTAATTATTAAAGCTTTTAATAAATAACTGTAACTTCTTATATAATATATTATCTATACTCTTAACCTTATTTATAAAGTAGAGGCTGAAGATCCTTATACTATTATATTTCTAGATATTAAAATATTTGAGGTAGAGTATATTTTTCACTAAGAGAGTCTCTCACTCTATAATATATAATTTCTAAAATAGCTTCTCTAGTATCTAAATAAAGCTATATTAGGAAAACTTAATAGTTTTAGTAGGTATCTCTATCTCTTTTATTATTAGATAGATATTATAGTAGATATTATCTGTAAGTTTAGCCTCTATAATAAATATTATATTTTTATATAGTTATCTTTACTACCTTAGTCTATCCTTATTGAATACTACTATTAATATACTTTCTTTTAGATATTTATTTAGTAGCTAATTATTATATAAGTCTTAGGTTCCTATCTCTGTCATATATAGTTAATAGTATAGCTTAATTATTATTAATATAAAAATATTAAGTTTACTATCTATCTCTATAATATATATCTTACTATTAATAAAGATAAACCCAAAAGATCTTATCTAACTTTAGTATTTATAGTAAATATATATTTCTAATTAAAAAATTAAGTAGTAAACCAAAGTAATAAAGAAGCTATTATATATACTTAGAGTATTAGAGACTTACTATTAAATATAGATTTTATATACCTCTTCTATTACCTTCTAGATAATAACTACTTATCTTATAATATCTAGGGATAATAGTAATATTAGGTTAAGATATAAGTATACCCTAAAAACTAATAAAGTCAGTATAAAACTATTCAGACTACTAGTATTATTAACTATTTTAACTATATTTTATAGTATCTCCTCTCTATTAATCTCTAATATCTTATCTTAGATAACCTTATATATTTTCTATAGACAGATATAATAATATTCCACTTTACTGATACTATTATAGACTTTAACTAATATAATTTTAACCTTACTATCTATATTATTAACTTCCTTCTTAAAGTTTTCAGCTGTAAAGTTATATTCTATATTAGTAATAATTCTATTTAGAGGTCCCTAGTATATATTAATCTAATATACTTTCAGAATATATTATATATCCTCTATAGAGATACTTTTTATAAACTTTACAGCTATAAATACTATAGAGATATTAACTATATATAATATAAACTTATTACTATTAAGATATATAATATAAATAATAATCTCTATATTCAACTTATAGTTATCCTTAAGGCTAAACTTAAACTAATATAGTATTTTACTATTTATTTAGTATTAGTAGTAGTTTTTAGTAATTACCTTAATTTTATTTATTATTATAATCTCACCTACTCTCTTAAATATATTATTTAACTTATAGATACTAAAGTAATTAAATCTCTTATAAAGTTACTATATCTCTATCTCTATAAGGAAGTTAATAGCTTTATTATAAGGATCCTCTAAATTAAGAATTATAGATACTTATTATATCTCTCTATAGGTAGTAATACTTCCTTCTACTTAATCTTATTATTAAGATTATTAAGATATATTTAGAGGTAACTTATATTAAGGAGGCTTAATAGAAATAGTATAGCTATAGGTATAATATTAAAGTCAATATCTCTAAAAGGTATAAGTATCCTAATAATACTGAAACCTATAAAGTTTTACCTATCTCTAAATCTAATATTTATTTTTAAAACTATTTTATTTAGTAAGATATTAGGGAGAATCCTCTAGAGAGCTTTAAGTTATTATATACTTCCAGTAGAAAGCCTACTTACTTTAGTATTTAGGAGGATACTTTTGAAAATAACTTCTGAATACTATAAGGTTAGGAAGGTCTCTAATTTATTAGTAGTTATTAAGTAGTAAAAAGTATAGTTTTAAAGAATCTCTATAAGTTATATAGAGTTAATAGTCTCCTTTTAGTTATTTATTATAGTGAAGTAGATAACTGTAAAGTTATCCTCTAATATTTTATCTATATTATTTCTTACTTTTTTTATTATCTCCTCTGTGGGGTTAGTATTATTAAGGTATATTATAATCTCTTCTACTAATATAATATTAATAATAAATACCTTCTTAAATTACAGGATAGTAGCTTTATACTACCTTGGGGTATATTTTATTAATGAGTATTTATTTACTAGCTTTAAGTATACTTAATACTTACTTTATATTTCTCTACCTTATACGTTCTTATAAACCTATCCTGAAATAGTATTACTATCTTAAGTATATTATAGATAAAGTGGCTGAAAGTAATTAAAATATTAGTTCTACTTCTAGCTGTTATATATATAGTCTATAAGAAACTAGTTATAATCTATAATATAACTAGTTTTTTATTTTAACTATCTTTTTTAACTTTTAAGTATCTTTATTATCTATTTATATAGTCTGTTGATAGTTAGTCTGGCTTTATTAATAATATTATAGAGTATATCTATTATATTATATATCTAGTATATTATTATATATATCTCCTTATTAACTTTCTCCTTTAAATCTTATAGATTCAGATAGATTTACTGAAGGAGGTTAATCTATATTATTATTATTTTAAATATCTTAACTATATTAGTATACCTATAGTTTTTAGTAAAACTCTTAAGGTTTATATTCTTCTATTCTTTATAGTAGTGAAAGTAAACTATAGATATTTTAAACTTATTTCTGACTATTATAGCTATTTAAGTAATTAAGAGGTTATCTTAGATTAGTAAAATTAATATTTTGTAATATAAGTATAGTTATTCTGTTAGTATATTATTAAATATTCTTTCTGCTATATTCTAGCTAATATTATAGCTAATATATTTAGTAATAAATATTTATATCTTATTTTTAAAGATATTATATTCCTCTCTGGTATATTTATTATTTATTTTATATATTTTACTGAATAATAATTTAACTTTCTTATACAGTTAGTTAAATAGAATATAGTATTTTAATATTAACTAATATTTCCCTCTAAAGTAGGTATAAAGTCTTAGAAGTCTAGTTAACTTTAAATATTTCTTTTCCTTATTAGTATTATTAGTTATTCTCTTAGTTTTTAGTAAGTTAATATTTATAGGAATATCTAGCTCTATTAGTTATAAGCTTAGTGTTAATATTACCCTTATTATTAATATTAATAGTATTAATCATAGAGAGAGTAATTTTATTATTAAGCTCTTTAGTATAGATAGTTATTAATCAATAGGAATAAATCTTCCTACTCCTAGGAGATTATTAATAAAACTGGGGTTTTTTATAATCTTTTATCTAAAAATAAGGTATTCTTATTAGTTAGTTTTAATATTCTCTATTATCTATCTTATTAGTATCTCCTCCTTAAGAATCTTAACTAACTTTTCCCTTATTATATCTTTATCTATAGAGAAGTATATATCTCTCCCTATAAGGTAGTTCTTAAGAGCTTATATTAATATTCTTTCTATATTAGTAAAATATTCTAGAGTCTATCCTTTAAAGTTAATATAGTAAGTTTTCTATACTTTATTAAAATAGATATTTTACTTCTTCTATAAGTGAATATAGTAGTAAATAAAGATATTATTAAGTATACTACTATTAATATTTATCTAAGGTTTAATATTCTTACTTTATTATTAAGGTATAACTTTTTAGTATATCCCGATGAGTATCTTTACTTCTATATATTAGAATACTTTCTTATATTTATTAATTTCAGTTATAGGAATATTATTATAGATTATATCCTCGCGAGAGCTATTAATAAGATCCAGAGAGGAAGATATATTTAAGATATTAGGCTGGGAGAATATTTATAGTTAGTATAGTTTTACTATATCTTAATTATAAGTGTTTCTCTAAAAGCTGCAGCTTTAGAGGTATATATACTTATTAGATAAATTATAACTATTTAGTAAATATCTCCTTCTAGTGATAATTTTATAACTATTTTCCTATTCCTAATTTTTATTAATTTAGTAGATACTATTTCTTACTAGTAATACTAGCGGTAGATTAATATATTTTAGTAGTATACTTATAGAAATTTACTTAGGAGGTGAAAGCTAGTTATTATTAAATAGTAATATCATTAAGGTTATAATTAATTTAGCTTGGCTTTTTATTATATAAATTTATTACCTGTAGTGGATAGAGATAATAAGTAATAGTATAAGGATATTATTAGTTATACTAACTTATATTCTCTAGTATACTATTTCTTATTTTTTTATTACTATAGAGGGAGGTTTTAAAAATAAGCTATAGTAGTTAGCTAGTTAGATATATTGCTTTACTATTAGTCTAAATAATTTTTCTTTTATATTATTTCTTATTATTCCCTCTTCTTCTTATTTCTCTGGTTTTACTATTAGTATAAATATTCCTTCTTTTTATTCTTTTTTAGGGTATAGTTTATTAGAAAAACCCTTCTAATAGGGGTTTTTCGAGTGAATAATAATGCTATTAGTATTAGTGTTCCCTCTCCTTATACTAGTTATAGTGTTTATTAGTTTAACTTATAATTACCTTATTGTTATTAATATTCTATTAAATACTTATTAGATACTTATAGGTAGGGATAAGGGATAATAGTTTCTTAATATTCTCTATCTCAGTATTAGTTATAATATCTTGATAATTTATTATTTTTGGGAAATCCTAATTAGGATACTTATCTACTGTAGTCGTATATAGAATATATAGAGCAAAAAGATTATAAACTAACACTATTATCTAGTTTCAAATCTGGGATATTTATATATTAGTTTATATTATTAATTATACTTTTATAACTGTTCCTAGGGTTTCCTTATTTTATAAAATAAGGGCTTCTTTCTTTATTATTATTTCTATTATAGTTAAATCCTAACTACTAGGTAAGCTATATTATAGATATAAGTATATGAACTAAGATATCTTACTCCTTTTAGATAATATTAGAAAGGGGGGAATTTTAATATATTATTTTTAGTTACTAATATATTATATTTACTATTATTAAGATACTCTCTTGTCTCTTAATAGTTAAATATATATAAGATATTAAAGAGTAGTGATGAGGGATACTAGTTTTATTATAGGTTCCTTCCTTCTGGTTATATTAATCTTATTACTTTATCTTAGCGCTTACTATCTTAATTTAGTGTTAATCTCAGTTATCCTTTATTATATAGTAAATATAATATAATATTAAGTAAATAGGTTATTATAAGTTTATCTTTACTTCACTTCTATTTTTATTATAAGCTTATTATTAATATTCTCAGGATAGTATATAGTTATAATAGCTTTAAGTTACTTATTTCTATTTAGAAACTATCTATAGGATCCTTTAGGAGGTATTATAATCTCATCTCTTTAGGTATTCCTTACTAATCTGCAGTTAAGTAATAGTAATAGATATTAATAATAGTTAAACTACTAATTAGTATTAGTTTATAACTAGTAAATATAGTAATTAATTAATTATTTATAATTAGGTTTTAACTGGTGCTTCTATTTTATTATATCTAAGTCTATATTATAGCGTGTGCGTATACGCCGCATACTATTAGGATTAATCCGTAGGATTATCCCCCTTATCTAATTAGTCTAATTTAGTGGGGTAACTAGTAAGTCACCCACTACTATAGCTTTTACCATATCAGTACCTAGTTAACTTAATATATATATAGACTTTTCTATATACTTATAAAAGCTTCTCTTTTACTTCTTAATTCTAAATAAATAGTATTTTATATTACTTTCTAGTTAAATATATTTAGATTCAGCTTTTAATATATTTAGAACTTAGTTTTATTTACTATATAGATAATATTTGGTAGAATATAGCTTCCCACTAGTTAAATATATATTCTAGTTAAGTATAGCTTCTAGAATATAATACTATATAATAGGTAACTAACTAACTAATATAAAGAATAATAGAGGATACTGAAGCCTCCCAGAATATTCCTACAGATAGTAACTTTATAAATAAACTGCTTCAGTAATAGTTACAGTATATCTTAAGTTCTCTCTACTAGAGGATTAATAAGCTTTTATATAAATTAGTAAAATATAATACTATAATAAGTAGTAACCCCCAGGTAGCTACTATAAAAAATATCTCTAGCTTATATTAAGATACTTTAGTAACCTCTAGAATAATATCTATTAGAATAATAGCTTTTAGGATTAATAATATTACTATATCTCTATTAGTAGCTAACTACTAGAGAAAGTTTCTTCTTCTATCTCTAAAGTTTTTAGGTAAGTAGAAGGAATATTTAGTGTAAATCTAATAAATAAAAACTAAACTTAGAATTAATTACTATTTCTTTAATAATAATTAGAAATACTAATATTTAATTTACTTTTACTTAAACTTCAGCTTTTAGTAAGTAGTTAAAACTTTCTATATAGTAGAAAAACTAGAGAAGTTTTATAACCTAAATAATTTTATAAGTTACCTAGATAGAATTTACCTAGATTTAAATAGCTAGCTTTACGTTATTACCTAACTATAAAGCTTTAGATAGAAGGAAAATAAATACCTAACTATCTTTCTGCCCCAATTTAAAAATACTTTAGCTAATATTAGAGGATATATATAACTAAATATAATCTAGATTTTCCTACTGGAAGCTATTCTACTTTCCCACTTTAAGAAGCTACTTATTATAGTAGACCTTCCTTAAAGTATAAACTTTAGTTATCTAAAATCCAGAATATAGCTTAGAAGTTTAAATATATAAAGGAAATATTAGTTTACTACTAACTACCCTACTAGAGATCCACTATTTATAATATAGAAAGTATTATTATAATAATAGAAGTAGTTAAGAAGTAATAATAATCTTAAAACTCTAGTAGCTTCTCCTCTACCTCTAAGAAGTATTCTAAAGACCACCAGAATAACTACTAATATTTTAGATATAGTAAGAAAAACTATATATATAGACACTATATAGTATAGAAAAACAAGAAAGCTAATATAAAGATTATAAAAGCTACAGTCACTCTAAATTATATTAGAAATAACTAGAGAGATAGTATTTCCCCACTTAGTAATAGTAAAAACTTAGAAGAAAAGTAACTTTAAAGTAAAGTTAGACTCTAAAGCTACTAGAAGTAGAAGTAATAAAATAAGGAAAATAATAAAAAAAGAAGTAAGTAAGTAACTAATAATTAGCTACTATTTAGGCTAGAATCAATAGAGGTTACTCTATTAATATACTTATTAATATAGGCTATAATATTTACATTATTATTAATATCTTCCTTATAGAGAAACTTTACTTTCCACTAGTTAATAAGTTAAAGAGATAAATAAGGAAATATACTATTAGGCTATTATTTAGTAATATTTAGAAGGTAGCTATTCTAACTTTAAAAGTTAGTAGCTATATATGAAACATCTATATCTAACTTATAGAAAGCCTATAGTTACTCTTATATGTTAGATAATTATAAATAGAGGATAATTATATTATCTATAATACTAAAGTCTAATAGATAATTTACAGAAAAGGTAATATAATAATATACCTAAAGTATTAGGATAAGTTAGTATAATTTAAAGAGATCCAGTTAGCCTACCTACTTCATACTAATTTATTTATATTTATCTATTAGTACACTATATAGTATACTAGTAAGTTATTTAGTTTCTACTACATTATATTTATTAGTCTAGTAGATATTAAGAAATTATTAACTTTAAAGGTAAAGGTAAACCTAAAGGATTATATCCTTATAAACATCTTGAAGGAATTTCCGGATTTATTCTATTTAGATTTAGTATACTAACTACTTTCTAGCTAACTAGAAGTAAATTACTATATTTTATGAATTTTTAATAATAAGGAAAAGAAACCAGACTTTCTATAGGAACCCCTCTATAGTATATTATAGAAGAAGTTTAGAATATTTAAAAAGACCCTAGAGAATTTACTTAATAAGGAATTTATTAAAATAAGTAGCTTCTCTATCTATACTCCAGTTTTCTTTATAAGGAAGCTAGGTGGAGGAATATATTTATATATAGATTATAAAGTTCTTAATATAATTATAAAGAAGAACTATTACCTCCTCCTCCTTATATTAAAAACTTTCTGGAGGATTACTACTACCTATTAGTATACTAAACTTAATATTATTACTATATTCTATAAGATTAGAATTAATAAGGTAAATTAAGAGAAAATAGCTTTTTAGATATATTAGAGTCTTTTTAAATAGATAGTATACTTATTCAGACTTACTAATATTTCTATTATATTTTAATAGTATATTAATAGTTATCTATAATAGTTTCTAGATAATTTTATTATAGTATATATTAATAATATTCTTATTTATACTAGTAATTTATAAACGAAATATAAAAAGAAGATCCACTAGATATTTAGTTACCTTACTAATATAAACTTTAAGTTAAATTCCAAGAAATATAAGTTCTCTATTATTATAGTTAAATATATTAAGTTTATTATATTAGCTAGAAAGAATCTTTCTTATAATCTTAAGAAGTTAGAAACTATTACTAACTAGCTTTCCCCCAGTTTACTAAAAACAATTTACAGTTTCCTTAAATTTATAAACTATTATAAAATCTTGATATATTAGTATAACATTATTATAAAGTTTTTAAACTACCTAACTTAGAAGTATATTTCTTTCAACTGGAAATTAAAATAGTAGGAGGTTTTCCTTATACTGAAATAACTTTTTACTATAAAGTTAATCCTATAGATATATAACTTTAATAATCTAATAATAGTAGAGATAGACTATTTAGAATATACTTTAGGAGATATATTAACCTAAGATAATAACATTAAAGTAAGATATTTAGTAGTTTTCCACTTTTAATATCTAACCTCTATAAAATTTAATTACCTAATTTATAGTAAGAAGCTTTTTATAATATTAGCCTATTTATAGATATAGAGGATAAAGCTATAAAGTATTAGGAAGTTTAAGATTCTTACTAATTATAAAAACCTTAAGTATTTTATAAAGAAATAATATCTTATAGAGAGGTAAAGCTAATAAATAGAGAAGTTCTCTTAATATAACTTTTACCTTAAGTATTAGCTAGACGCCTAAGTAGTGGTCTCTAATATTCTCTTCTAAAGGAAATAGAGTATCTCTAAAGGATAGAATAATAAGAAGTAATAGAAAAAGGTAATATAGATTATTCTAAATATTACTATTTCTATAAAGCCTCAGGTAGAATATATAAATATTACTAATATCTAGATTTTTAAAGGAAAACTAAATCTATAAGAGATATAAAACTATATTACTAAGAGAGACTCCTTATACTAACAGATTTTTATAGTAATCTAGTAGGGAAAGTATAGCTTTCCCCCTAATCTTTACATTAAAATTCAAATTACTAAATATATTATTAATATACTGGGATAGTTTATCTTTAGAGAGAAACTTAAAATACTAAGTAATAAAGAAAGTAATAGCTTCCTTAATAAACTTAAAATTAAGCTAATATAGAAGTTATATAACTTTTCTCCTATAGGCTACCTAAAGTATAATAGTATATTAAAAATTATAAGTTAATAGTTTTACTAATATAGATAGTTATATAATATCTACTAATTTATATATAACTATAATATATATAGGGATATTTATATCTGAAAGTAAGCTAAAAAGAAATTTCTAAAGTTTCTACTAATATCTAACTAATTATTACAGTCAGCCTTAAGTTTAGTAGAAGTGAGTCTGTTAGTAGTAAGTTGAGGCTATAATATATAGGTAATAGTATTATTATGATACTAATAAGATCAGGTCTTGAGAGCTTATAGTAATTAGATGTAAATCTAATAAGAGGATTGAGGAATAAAGCTAGAAGTATCTAAAGATAATTATAAAGTTAATTACTAAAAAATTATAGAAGTCTAACTTTAAGTAGACTTAATTTTATCCTATATATAAGTCTGTAATACTGTAGGTTTTCCTATTTCTATTAATATTATATTATTTTTTACTAATTTAAAAGTAAGAAGTAATTACTATCTATAAGTTAGTAATTACTTAGCTTTACTAATTACTTTAAGGATCTACTAATTAATTATCTACCCTACAGGATAATCACTTATCTCTTATTATTATATAACCTATATTATAGTTCTTCTATACTGAGTAGAGCCTCTATTATTCCTATATTATCTTATATATAAAGATCCTGTAACTACCAGGCGTCCTGTGAGGTATCCCTTAGTTCTGTAGTTCTAATAGGTTATAATATCAGGTCTCCTCTCTAAAAGTCTAGCCTCCAGACCTATATAAGTAAGTATTATTCCTAATATAAGTGTTAGTATTTATATTTCTCTAAATACTAATATAATAGCAGAATCTTCTCTTAATTCTATATTATCTTCTATTATATATTATTATTATTACGTTCTGTGAATTACTAAGTTTAGTTTTAAGGTTATACCTTAAACTTATTATTATAGTTAGGGTCTTTATTACAAGATACTTCAGGAAACAGATATTTATAATATTTATATACAGGCTAGAAAACTATATAATACTTCCTAAAATACTATCTGTAAATATATATAGTTTCTAGTGTTTTTATTATATAGGCTAATATATTTTTTACCTAGTAGACTGTTTATTACATAAAACTAGTTATTTAGATAATAAAGAAGAGGCTACTAAGGTAGTTTTACGAAAGAAAGCTAAAGTGTTACATAAACAGTCTAAGGTTTTAAGAAAAGCTTAGGCTGAAATAGATAAGTTACTTACGAAGCTAAATTATATTTATAGGATAAAGAGAAATATATTTAAATAGGGTTACTTAATATATAAGGAGGATCCTAAAGAGAGTATTCTAGTAGTAAATAAAAGTATAATATTTTTAGAAGCTTATTTAAATAATATTTTTAGAGTAGTTAATTAGGATACTATACTTAGTAATCCTAATTTAGCAAACTTTAATTTTAGTATTTCTAGTATAATAGTTAAGAATTCTTAATTTTTGGGAGATAATATTCCTAGATATAGAAATATTTTATCTCCTTAAGGTTTTTTATCTAGTTAATACTTAGGTTAAGGATATTAAATATAAACTAGTCTATTAACTTAGATTATAGATATTATAGTTTATTTATATATTTATTATTCTCAGTATTCTTGAAGTTTTTTAAGATATCTAATATTAGATACTAGTTTCTATATATTTTCTGTATAATTATATTTTTTCTATTTTATAAGATATTATATTTTTACATTATCTTATTAATTAAAATAGTTAATAATTTATTCTACTTTATATTCTTATTCTAGATTAATGTTAATATAATCTTTTATATAGAATCTTTCTAATACTAATTTAAGAAATAAAATATAAAAAACTAAATAATATCTTATAGTATCTAGTAATAATAGTTTATAGTTTATATTTAAGATTTTATAAATAATTTGAAATAGTCTAAGTTTCTTAAAATCTAATTTATTACTTAGTTATTTAATCTTAATATTTTATCTAGTGAGATAGATATTATCTCCCTCCTTAAAGATTAATCCTCTAATTCTTAAAATATTAGTATACTTATATATTTATTACTTAATAATTTTAAGTTCTTTTAGAAGCTTATCCTAGAAAGTATAAAACTTTAAGATATTTATTATTATTTTTATAGTTTATTCTCCCTATTAAGATTCTCTATATATAGTAAGGTTAAATTTATAATTAAAATAGAAAAATAATTCTTTAATATTTTCTCCTACTATACTATTATAGGTAAATTAGACTATTAATAGTAAAGTAACTTAATTATCTTATTAGTAGTTAATATAGTATCTAAAGTAGATTTTAAGAATCTAGTTAATATTTTTAGTCTAGCTATTAGTTTATAAATAGAAAATAGTAGATAGGTAATATTTTACTCTAAATTACGAAATTAGGAATTTCCAAAACTTAGATATAAAGAGTTTATCTCTATTAGATATAATTTCCTGAGGTAGTCTATATTAGCTAATAATAGTTCTGAAGAAGATATATATAAAACTTTCTGCTATATTTAATTTCTTATAGAGAATAAAATAGATATATTTAGTAAGTTATTCCACTATAATAAGAATATTATTATAGTATACTTTAGTAAGTAGTTTTTATAACTTTAGTAACTTAATAATAAAGTCTAAGGAAATTAATTCCCGGAACTTTTAAGATACTAATAGGGATTATAATTTACTATAAAGTTTGTATTAGCTGGATTTACTTTTAAGGTAAATCTCATAATTCTTAATTATATTAATTATATTTTATCTTATAACTTTTTATTATAATATTATTAAATCTTTTTAAATATTTTAGTAACTTCTTAATATCTATATATTAATATATTATAAATATTTCTAATTATCTTATATATTATTCTTTTAGTTATATTAATATTAACTTATCTAGCAATTAAGAGTAACTTCTATATAAATATAAGGTTTCTATCTATATCTATTTTTAGGATAACTTATATTTCTTCTAATAATAGGATATTATAGTCTAGTCTTTAACTGAATATATTAACTATTCTATTTTCTGTTTCTTTATAGTAGATAATATAAAAGTTAAATTCTGAAAGAAATTCTAACTATCTAATCTGTTGCTTATTAAGGTTCTAAGATATTATAAAATATATAAGATTCTTATAGTTAGTATAAATCTAAATTTTATATTTAGAGCCTGAAAGCTATAATCTTTATTCTTAAAATATTTTAATAATAACTATAGGTTCCTTATTATAGATCTAGTAGTAAAATTCTAATCTATTAAATTTATATAAATAGAAAATATAAGAATATAATATTCTTTTTATATCTTATTATTCTAATTATCTTTCTATTATATATTCTAAAATATTAATTTTGATTTTAAATAGTTTATTAGGGTTGAGAATCATAAGAATAGATTCTAAGATAATCTAGTTCTTAATATTCTGAAATATTTCTTCTTATTTATTAGTCTAATTAAACTTAGTATCTTTTTATATAAACTTAGTAAGTAGAATTACTTTTTTTATATAATTCTTAAGGAATCTTCAGTAAACGTTAGTAAATCTGAAGAAAGTTTAGATTTCCTTAATATTTATCAGTTTAAGTTAGTTCTTAACTATCTGGATCTTCTTAGTTAATATCTTAATTATATTTAGTATAATAGTAAATTCTAAATATTCTACTTATTATATATAAAATCTACTTTTCTCTAGTTTAACTAGTAATTTAACTTACTGAAGTTTCTAAAATACTTTATAAATATATTCCTTATATTTATTAAATATTCTTTAGTAGATAAGGATATTATTAAGATATATTATATAAATAGTATCTAAGTATTTATATAATATATAGTTAATTATAAATTAGAATATTATAGATATATTAGTAAGTTTGAAAAATATTAAAAGATACTTATAAAATTCTTTTCTTATTCTGAAAGTAGTTTTTTATTTCTTACTTTCTTTAATTCAGATAAAATTATAAGCTTCTTTAAAGTTAAAAACTGTAAACTAATTAGCTTTATAAAGTTAATCTTATAGTTTTATTAAAATACTAGGTTATAGGTGTTTACCCTATAGTAGTACTGTACCTACAGGCTGAATATTCCGTGGAATNNTCCGTGGAATATTCTACATCTTTCTTTTACAGAATACTTACCTGTAACTAACTTCAGTACGCGTAATGATGCATAATTACTGACGTAAGTCTGTATTACTGGAATATTCTAATTAGTAATAATTAGAATATTCTAGAACTGAATATAGTACTATAAAAGAGGCTACTTTACCCTCTTTTAGTATATATCTAGATTAACTAACTATAACACTCTTTATAAGAATATAATTAATATTCACTCTTTTATACTATTTTCTCTTCCCTTAAGAATATTTAGTATATATATTTTTAATATAAAGTAACACTTTACTGGATATAGGTCTCAACCTTACCTACCTCACAAAAGGTTATAAACCTAACATTTTATTTATTATATTACTCTATCGAAACTTAAGATTCTTTGTATCAAATTAAACGAAACCTTATAATTACATTAAGTAATATATCTCAAAAAGTTTCAACTATTTAAATCAGCTAATATAATATCCAATATAATAATATTACATCTATTTAAATATCCAAAATCGCCTCCTCTAAACCCTATAGTAACCTTAAAGTTACTATTACACCAGTATCCTACTTCTTTATAGGATACTTATTCAACTTACTTAAATCGACTTTTCGAAATTATAATCGATTTTCCAAAATCGAGAATACTACTTAGCTATTAAGTAATATTTAGCCTTAACTATTTAGCTAAATAATTAGCTGTTTTTACAGACTTTTCAGCTATTACTACACTATATTTATAGCTATAACTAATATTATTAAGGCTATTAAAAGCTATCTAATACCTGAAAAATAGAGACTATTAGATACTAAAAACTAGTCTACCAAGTTTTACTCCTTAAAGCTCTATTTTAGGCTTCTCAAATTATTCAATTTCTTTAAAAATAAGGAAACCTATAAGGCTATAACCAACAACCAAAAAATTCAGACTCTATTACTTATACGCCAAAATATTACTACACAGCCTTTAAACCTTATTTTCAACTAATAGGATCCTTATATAACTATTATAACCCTAAAAGCTAACTATAAGAATACTAAACCTATTCTTCAATAACAGCTATATCTCGAATTTCACTATATTAAATTCGAAAATTATAGCTTTCTTACCAAATTTATTAGTACCTTTAAAAGCTACTTATCTAAGTTAGCTAATATGGATACTAATATAGACAATATTAACCAAAAAACCATTTTTATAGCAGCTTTACAACATTCCTACTCTATATAGTCAGATTATCAACAGTCTAATTTAAAGCTGAAAAAGCCTCCTACTCTTTAGACTCTTATAGCTAATATTTTAGACAAAAATCATAAGGAAATTAATATCCTTATATCAAATAGCTTTACTAAAAAGCATTATAGAAGGGATAATACTATTAACCCTTCTAAAAAATCCGAAAAATCCAAAAATAGATCTAAAAACCCTACTTATAACACTAAAAAACATACTAAAGAAGGAAGATCCTACTAAAAAGATTATTCTAAAAATTCAAACACTTCTTCAGGGTAACAAAAGTCTTCCTAAAAAACTTTCTTAGCCTCTTCTACTACTATAGCTATTATATAACCTTAAAGCTTTATTAAAGCTAATATAGAACCTCAGGACTCTATAAATAAAGTTTTTATAGTACCTATAAGTACTACCTATTAAGGTAAAAATACTGAAAAAACCTCTATACTCTATAAGAAGTCTGAAAATTCAGAAACTCCAAACAAAAATCAGTAGCTTTATAATATAGGCTCTACTATTCATATAGTAAACGACCTTCAGTTTTTCACTAATATAGATACTTTACAGAACCTACCACCTATATTTACAGAAGGTAAGCTTATAAGTCCTTCTGGTATTAATACTATAAAACTTCCTATCTACTATAAGGATTCTATAAATACTATGAAGTTAACTAATACCCTTTATATTCTAAAGTTTCTAATTAATGTTTTCTCTAGATTACTCCACTATAATAAAAGTAATTTTATTAAGAGTAACATCTTATATAACGCTGAAAATAAACTTTTTACAGCTCTGAATTTACAGCAAGGTTTTTATTTACCTATAGCTGTTAAAATAACTATAGAGCCTTCACCTACTAAAAGCTTCTATAATTCTCAGCCCTTTTAGAAACTTCAGAAGGAAGTTTTCTAAAAATATAATATAAATATTATACTAATACTAAAATCTTCTATATTTACAGAAGAATCTAATTATAGATTAGTAGGGTCTATAATATCTACTAACTATAATCCAGAGCCTTCTGATAAAATAGTAAATTTATCTACTGATTTACAGTAGCCTACTGAACTTACAGAAAGCTTTATAGTAGATTTCAAGGCTTTTACAGTAGATTACATTTCAAACTTCAAAGTAAAAACAACTACTATTACTATAAAGTAATATTATCAGTTAGAATATTCTATCTATCCCTTTTTAGCTAAAATAGCTAAAATTACAGAAGGGATACTTATAAATTAACTAAAAGAGGCTAATTTATAGTGTCCTAACTATACTAAAAGTAAACTTATAAGGTAATAGTTAAAAGTTAGCTATAATAAAGCTATAAAACTACTTTTTCAAATCTGTATAGATTTAATTAAAGTAAGCCCTACTAGCAATATAGGGAATAATTACATTATTCCCTATACTGATAATTATCATACCTATAAAGCTATAGACTTTATAGCTAAAAAAGATGAAATTTTTAGCTATATTATAGCTTAACTAGAGTACTATAAAACTTAATTTAGGCTTTATCCCTCTGCCCTTCGCCTTAATAATAGCTAAGAATTTAATCCTAAATTATTAGAGGATTATATAAAAATACAGTGAATTATTTTAAAGCCCTCTATAGCCTATACTTCCGAATAAAATAATATTATAGAGTATACTAACAGGGTTTTAATCGAAACAACCTATACTATTTTACTTTCAGAAAGTTTACCTCTCTATATTTAGGATGCTATTATATCTATAGTTATTAACTTAGTTAACTTAACTACTATAATAAGACTTATAGTTACTTCTTAATAGGCTTTACTAGATTTTATTTATCTAGAAAGAAATAACAAGCTAAATATAAAGGATTTATAACCTATAGGTACTAAAGTTTTAGTATACTATCCTTCTGAAAAACGAAAAAATAGTAATAAACTTAATATTTTTACAGAAGAAAGTTCCTTTATTACCTATAAAAATACTTCAAAAATCGCTTTAGTTTTTATATTAACTAGATCTTATAAATCTAAATTAGTAAAAACGGCGCACTTTAAATTTATTAAGAATAATATAGTAGGGGGGGTTACTTCTAGCTATAGTTATCCTTATAACTTAGCATCCTCTATAGTAATTACTTTATACTAACCTTCTATAAAGCCTTCTATATTTTATACCTTATCTACTTATTTAGAGCCTTAAACTCTCAAACAGGCTCTAAATACTACTGAAAAAGAGGAATAGCTTAAGGCTATCTATACTGAGATTAGCCAGCTAATTTATAGATGTATTTTTAAGGCTGTATCTACTAAACAGCTTTATTATAAAAGTCCCTCTAAAAAACCTATAACTATAAGATAGGTTTTTAAGCGTAAGTTTAACCTAGATAGGTCTATAAATAAATATAAAGTCTATTTAGTAGCTAAAGGATTTCAGCAGAAATATAGTATAGATTATTTCCAGACTTTTACTATAGGCTCTAATCTAATTACTTTTAGAGTATTTTTATCTATAGCAACAGCCTAAAACTGGGAAATCCACTATATTAATATGGTTGGAGCCTTTTTATATAGGGATTTAGAAGAAGAGATTTATATAAAAATCTCTAAACTACCCCTTATCGAATTTTTCAAAACGTTCTCTAAATTAAATACTATAGGATTTAATCCTAGTATTGAATAGGTTTTACTGCTACTATAGGCTCTATATAGCTTAAAATAGAGCTCTAGATAGTAGTAAAAGAAAATTCGAAACATTCTTTAAGATTTAGGGTTTTTACCCTTAAAATCTAATAAGGCTACTTATTATAATAATAGCCCTAAAGATTCTGTTTATTTAGTTACTTATATAGATAACTTTCTAATTTTCAGAAAGAATTTAACTACTGTAACTAAATTTAAATCTTCTCTAAAAAGATTTATTAATATTAAGAATCTTAGAAAATTATCTTACTTTTTAGGGCTTAATATTATATGTAATTAAGCCTAAAAGATTCTCTAGGTCTCTCAGGCCTACTATATTAAGTAGTTATTATCTGAGAATAATTTAACTACTATAAGGCTTTCAAATTTCCCTCTAAATCCTGGGGTTTTAAAGGATTTATCTCTTACAGAAGAAGATGCTACCTATAACCCTACTAAGGATTTACTACAGCAGTATCAGCACCTAGTTAGTAGCCTTATATACGCTATAGTTATAACTAAGCCTGATTTAACTTTTTCAGTTACTTTTATTAGTAAGTTTCTATATAAAACTACTGAAAAACTACTAAAAATAGTTATAAGTATATTTAGATACCTATTTACTACTACTAATTTAGTACTTACTTACAGAGGGGGCCTTACTATAAATTTAGTAAGCTATACCGATTCAGATTAAACTAGCTGCCACAACACTTAAAAATCCACTAGAGGCTATTTATTTACTATAAATAATAACTCTATTTCATAGAAATCGAAAAAACAGTCTATAGTAGTCTTATCCACTACTGAAGCCGAATTTAATAGTCTTTAAGAGACTATTAGGGGGGCTAAGTGGTTACAGAGCCTACTTTCAGAGCTAAATATTCATATTAAGCCTATAACTATTTATACTGATAATAGTGAGGCTTTAGCTCTAGCCTATAACCCAGAGTACCACCAGTATACTAAATATACAGCTATAGACTATTTTTTCACTAGATAAGAGGTTTTAGTAGGTAATATAGAGGTTAAATATC
>MASP02000879.1:0-36090 GCA_001693025.2 Colletotrichum lindemuthianum | reverse complement strand
CCTTTAACGTAAGGTATCACTTTACTGGATGTAGGTCTCAACCCTACCTACCTCGCAACATTACCTTTAAGTTTAAAGATATTATTATTCTTACTAATATTTTCTATTCCTAGGATAATAATAAATTCAAGCTGGAATATTATATTACTATTATTAGTAAGGAATATATTAATAAATATATATAACTTGATTATCTTAATATTAGTGGGGATAAATACTAAGCCTCTTTTGAGGTTATTCATTTACTCTATTAGGTATTTATTTAGTTTCTTAATAATTTCCAGTATTAGGTTTTAATATTAAGCTATAATAGAGAGATTAAAGTATACTTCTGGTTAGTATATAGAGACTATATATACCCCTTATACCTATTATTTAATATATATTACCTTTATAGTTTTCAATATAAGGTTAATAAGTTTAATCTTCTTACCTTATTCTTTTTGGGTGAAGGTAATATTACCGTTATATTTTAGGGTAATTACACCTCTATTAAATATAAGGAGCTTATATTATATAAGTATTAACTTCAGTTTAGCTGTAAATTCTACTTACTGAAGCTTCTCCTCTTCTTTATTATTAAATTTAGGTAAGTAAAGTCTGAGGATATTATCTGTTTATATACTTATAATATCAAAATATAAGTTATTAAGTGTAGAGATTATAAAATATAGATTATATAATAGAATCTCTATTTGCAGTTAGTTTTTATAGATACCTGACTTTATAAAGCTATATAATAGTTAAACTATAATAATAATAATACCCTCTGGATATAAGCTATAAAGACTTATAGGTAGCTTTACTAGTATAAGGTAATTTAGTATTACTTCTATCTATATATATACTTAGGTAATATCTTGCAGGTAAACTTCCATAAAAGTTAGCTCTTTAAGTATTACTAATAATACTAATATTAGGTAATAGCTAACCTATTAGATTATTAGTAACTACGTGAGGATATTAGTTTTCCCCTAATTATTAAAGTTTTTAATAACTAACTGTAACGTTTTATATAATATATTACTTATACCTTTAACCTTATTAATAAAGTGGAGGCTGAATATCCTTATACTATTATATTTTTGAGTATTAAAGTATTTAAAATAAAGTATACTTTTTGCTAGTAAAGCCTTCCACTCTATAATATATAATCTCTGAAATAACTTCGCTAGTGTTTAATAAGGTTATATTAGTAAAGCTCAATAGTTTTAGTAAATATCTCTATCTCTTTTAGTATCAGATAGATATTATTATAAACGTTATCTATAAGGTTAACTTCTATAATAAAGGTTATATTTTTATATAGTTACCCTTACCACCTTAGTTTATCTTTATTTCATACTACTATTAATATTCCCTCTTTTAGATATTTATCTAGTAGCTAGTTATTATATAGTTTCTGGATTTCTATCTCTTTAGTATATAGTTAATAATATAGCTTAACTATTATTAATCTAAAGATATTAGATTTACTATCTATCTCTATAACATATATCTTACTATTAATAAAGATAAACCTAAAGGGTTCTATGTAACGTTAATATTTATAATAAATATATATTTCTAATTAGAGGGATAAGTAGTAAACTAAAATAATAGAAAGACTATTATATATACTTAGGATATTAGAAATCTACTATTAAGTATAAATCTTACATATTTCTTCTATTACTTTGTAAATAGTAACTACTTATTTTATAATATCTAGAGATAATAGTAATATTAGGTTAAGGTGTGAATATACGTTAAAAATTAGTAAAGTTAATATAAGGCTATTTAGATTACTAATATTATTAACTACCTTAACTATATTCTATAATATCTTCTCTCTATTAATCTCTAGTATCTTATTTTAGATAATTTTATATACTTTCTATAGGGGGGTATATTAATATTCTATCTTACTAGTATTATTTTAAACTTTAACTAATTTAGTTTTAATCTTACTATCTATACCATTAGCTTCTTTCTTAAAGCTTTTAGCTATAAAGTTACATTCTATATTAGTAATAATTCTATCTAGGGGTCTCTAGTATATATTAATTTAACATACTTTCAGAGTATATTATATATCCTCTATAGAAATACTTTTTATATAATATAAGCTTATTACTATTAAGATATATAATATTAATAATACGTTCTATATTAAACTTATAGTTATCCTTAAGGCTGAACTTAAACTAATATAATATTTTACTATTTATTTAATATTAGTAGCAGCTTTTAGTAATTATCTTAATTCTATTAGTTATTATAGTTTCACCTATTTTCTTAAGTATATTATATCACTTATAGATACTGGGGTAACTAAATCTCTTATAAAGCTACTATATTTCTATCTCTATGAGGAAATTAATAGTCTTATTATAGAAATTCTTCTATATTAAGAACTATAAGTATTTATTATATTTCTCTATAGGTAGTAATACTTCCTTCTACTTAATTTTATTTTTAAGGCTATTTAAATATATCTAAAGGTAATTTATATTAGGTAGGCTAAGTAGAAATAATATAATTATAAATATAATATTAAAGTTAATATTTCTAAAGAATATAGATATTCTAGCGACACTAAAACTTATAAAGTCTTATATATTTCTAAATCTAACGTTTATCTTTGAAGCTATCTTATTTAGTAAGATATTAGGAAGGATTCTCTAGAGAGCTTTAAGTTATTCTATATATTCAGTAGAAAGTTTACTTATTTTAATATCTAGAAGAATATTTTTGAAAATAACTTCTAAATATTATAAGGTTAGGAAAGTTTCTAATTTATTAGTAGTTATTAAGTAGTAAAACATACAGTTTTAAAAGATCTCTATAAGTTATATAAGGTTAATAGTTTCCTTCTGGCTGTTTATTATAATAACGTAGATAGCTATAAAGTTATTCTCTAATGTCTTATTTATATTATCTTTCGCATCCTCTATTATCTCCTCTATAGGATTAATATTATTAAGGTATATTATAATCTCCTCTACTAATATAGTAAAATAGGCATCAGCCACTTAGGCTGAAACAACTAAACAAACAAAACAAAATAACCTCCCCTAAGCCTAATCCTTCGGCAATAGAAAATAGGGGGAAAACTCTAGAAAAATATATTAAATAAAGAGCGTTATATTCGCAGATCTACAGCGTAAACAGCATCTTAATTACAAAAGTAGTACTCCAGATCATAAAAGGTAGTATAGTGTGTGAATTCTATATATTCTGCCACTATTCTTAAGTCTGGCGTTATAGATATAGACTTACAGTCTATATATATATACTACTTATATAATAACTAAAACTTACAGTTAAGGCCTAAGCTTATTATAATCCTCCCTATAAATTTATAGTAAGCTCTATATTGTAAGTCTAACAAAATTATCTACACCACTTTAATTACTTCTATCCTAGCTATTCTAGTATATCCTCCTCTCTTATCTTATCTCTACTAGCTAACCTTATCTACTTATTATATATATGCTAATAGTTATCCTAAAGCAGTCTTTAGATTAATTGCAGCTAACTTCCCTATTATAGCAATTATAAAAATATATAAATAGTAGATTCAGGTGGAATATTCTATTTAATCTAGACTTAGTAGTTAATTTACTAGTATATAAACTATTCTTTTATATAGTTAAAGGGTTATATAAAGTTCTATAGTCTAACATAACTAGCTTATAGTGGAATTTACCCTAGTAGATAGGGAACTGGCATTAGGAGAGTATAATAAACAGACACTAGGGATACTAGCCCAGAAGGATTATATAAAAGAGGTCTAGCCCTCAAGCTTCACTAAATTACTACTATAAAGGTTAAATTAGGTTCTTAGAACCTACTCTAAGCTATTTACTACAGTCCTAGTATTATCTTTTTATATCTAGATACAGTTAACTTTTATAGTATACTAAGTTAGATTAGTGCTTAGGTTTATAAATACCCTCCCGACAGCTGTAATAGAGTATTATTCAAAACTGGTAATAAGTATCTGAAATATTAGTAGTTATTCTAAATCTATATTACTAATTATAAGGAAGAATTCCTATAAATATTAGTATAGAACTTAAAATATTTACGAATAATTAACTTCCAGTGTAAAACTAAGGAAACCTTATCTAGTTACTAATACTACTTATTAGATAACTACTATAGAAAGTTAATTATATTAAGAACCCTATTCTAAATAAAAACCCCAGATTATTCTACCACTTAAAGATTATAGGTAAACAGATTACACTAAGGATCTATAAGTGTAACCTCAGTATTTACCTATAGTAGCTTAATTATATCTAGCAACATACTGGCACCAAGATAGAATTGCAACAATTAGTTTACCACTTTAATAAAGTAATCATTACCAGAATCTTCCTATATAAAATTAGAATAGTAGACTCTACCTATAATCTAGTTAACTATAAAATTTACCTAGTATATATTGCTATTACTAATAAGGAATATAGTAATATTTATATCCTACAGATTAGTTATTAGATTACTAATTTCTTTCTAACTATACTTAAAAGAACTGCTTTTAGTATTATAGCTATCCTCTAAATACTATAAATTAGCTATTCCAGTAAACTAATAGACAGTAGGGTTTCCTTACAAATTTATATAAAAAAGGATATTCAGTTTCTATAAGTCTAAATACTTTTTTATCTATAGAATACCCTTAGTATTATATAGATTAACACTATCTTTAACTATATATTATTATATTGCAGGATTTTAATAGTTAATTCCTAAATCTATACTATAGTAACCTAGGAAATAGTTCTGGAAACTCTCACTATTTCTATACCAATCTTCTACTATAAAAAGATACTTATTATTCAGTATAAATTTTATTCCTCTATTTAACATATTAATAACTAACCTTAGTCTATTAACTTTAAGGAAGTAAGATTCTCTATTAACTCTCTAATTATAGAGGCTAGGAATAAGGTAGGGTAACCTCTCTATATTTCTATTTCTTTACTTATAGCCTTCTAGAAATACTTACGGCAGCTAACTAATCTATACTTCCAGAAGTCTACCCCTATAGGTAGTATACTAGATGATATTACAGACCAATTTTAATAAAAGGTCAAGCTTAATAAATAGCTGTGGAGTTTATAAATACCCTTTAGAGGATTCTAACGTTAGTTATACTTTATTTGCCAGAATGAAACCTGATACTAAAGTTAACACTAATATAGGCGTTAGTATAGTTATCTTAGCGAGAGTAATATTAAAATACTTAGCTAGGTTATTCCGAATCTGCTATATCTACTTATCTTTATTAGCTTTATTATTCTGACAATATTCTATATTCTATTCTTTCTATATTACTCTATCTAATACTAATATTAAGCTACTAAGTATAGCTGAGTGAAACTCTTAAGTAAGTTTCTCTTACTAAGCAGCCAGTATATTATTATAATTACAGCCTCTAAGTGAAATTCTACCAGTAGTAAGAATTTCTTATATTTAGTCTAAAAGAACTATTAGTAAAACCTATTTAAAGTAGCTAAAAGTTAGTATAATATAAGTCTATTAAGCTATTAAACACTATAGCTTCACTCTGCCACTTTCTATATATAAGTTTATAAATATTAATACTAAAATAAACTTTCTTTACCTTACTTATTAAACATTTATATATTATAGTATTATATATAACCTTATTATCAGTCTATAAGAAAATCTATCTATATTAAAATACTACCTTACCTATAGAGGAAAAGCAAAATAATAAATTACTCTTACCTATACTTTTTACTATACTAAATTACCGCCACCTGAAAGTTATTATTAGCTTTAATATAGTAAACTAGAATATCTACTATATAGTCTTATATTACCTAAGTAAAGCCTACACTCTAAGTTTCCCAAATTAGTTCTTCCCATTACTTAATTTAGCTAAGAAGGTTATAAAAACCAGGAAGATAGTCTGAGAGCTTATTTATATTTATAGTATAATTATCCTGAGTGACTGTTAGTTAGAAGTAATTTAGTAAGAACTTTATTATTATAATACTTTCTAGTTTAAGCTAGTAAGGAAACTTACCTATTAGTAGCTTAAAGTTAATATTAAGATTAGCAGGTTATTCTTTATAGATACTAACTTAAAAAGGAAGTTAGTTATTATAAATTCTTAGGTATTCTTAATAGAATTAGCTTCTAGAAGATATTATTAGTAGTAGCTTTATCTTTATCTTTAGATCCGGAAGTAGACAGAAAGCTTCAAGCTCTATAAGTTACTAGCAGTATTAATTAACACCTAAAATATAGATATTATTAACAGTAGGTAACTTTATTAAGTTTATAATATTATAAGGAAAGGCTGTCACTAGGTAGATAAAAGCTAGAGAGAAAGTTAAGAGGGTAATATAAAGGTAATTTGCAGGTCTACATTATAAGATTAATAAAGCCTATAATAGTAGAAGTATTTATTAAAGTAGGTATTTTAGTAAATTTAGGAAATTTGGAAGGTTAATACTGATATTAAGAGAGAAAGTTAAAATCTTATTAGAAGATAAAAGTATCTAGTTAAATAGCCTATAGGCTTATAAATATATAGCTTTTAACTAGTTTACTTAAGAGGTATTATTTTCCCTTTAGATAAAAGAATTCCTTCCTTATAACTAGCTAGGTTTTTAGTAACTTACCGGCTGTAACTGCGTATTTACTATAGCGAGAGGTATAAAAGTATCTCCTCTAACTCTTACTTACTTAATCTCTCTCTCTTATTTATAACTCTCTAACTTCCACTCTACTTTATCTATAATTAACTTTCTTCTACTATATTTCGATATAATTACCTTATTCTAGATAAAAACACTAATATCCCTCACTTATATAAACTTAGGAAACTAAATACCCTCTATATAATTTATGATATTAGTTACCTTATATCTTAGAAACTAGTAAGCAGTATATATCTGTAGGTTATAATCCTATTAGCTAAGCTAATAGTAAGTTCCCTACTTACCTAGCGTCTCCTTATAAGCTAACTAATTATTAGGTAGATACTAATTTTATATTTCTATATCTTATTACTCCTCAGAATAAATACTTTAAGGTTATATTTACATCTTAGCTTTAGCTTAATAAGAATTCTTAAGTTATACAGATGACGTTTTAGTATATCTTTATAGATCGTCAGAATTATAAGAAAATCTGTTTATATACTGCAGGAATATTCACACTCTATTATTAAGTTTTTATTTACTGAAGTATTATCCTTCCTAATAGCTTATAAGCTTGAAAGATTCTTAGTTAGCTAGCTACTATATATAGTTTCTTTATTTAGGAATATAGCAGTTAGAATATAGTATCTTATAGCCACTATAAAGAGTAAGCTTATACTATATATAATAATAAAACTGGCTCTTAAGTTTATAAATCCTATTTTAAGTATATCTTACTTCATAAAACTCCTTATACTAACTGCTTCTTCTATAAAACTTAAGGAATCTGCAATTTTAAGTATATTAGAGTCTAATAGTAATAAGGCTATAGTTCTATATATCCTAATAATATTTATTAGCTAAATAGGGAATGTAATAGCCTCCCTATACCTAAGTCTAAAATTCCTTAGAGCTTTAAGAAAACTAAAGTAGTAGAAGTAACTTACCTTAATTTTCCTTACCTCCTTAATATTATTTTTCCTAAGTAAAAAAAGATCTATAACATTCCTAACGTTATATTTATATATACTACCTATATTTTTATATTAAAGCTTCCTCTCTAACTTTCTTAAGATAAGCTACTTTCTTAAATCTAAAAGAATATTAAGATACAGTAAGAAATTACAGTTATTTAGTAGAAAACTCTTAAATAAAGTATACAAAAATAAAGAAAATACTAAAAGGAAAGAAATAGTAAATATATAATAAATCTGTAAATATAAAAAGAAACTAACTTTCTAACTATTTTTATTCTTTAATATATTTTCTTAAAAATATATTTTTCCCCTTATAATTACATAAATACTTCTACTTTATAAAGAAAAGATAAAAATACTTTAGCTATTAAAACCTAAAGCTAGCTTTTAACTATTTCAAATAGTAGAAATAGTGAAATAGTAATATTACTTCTATAATCTTCCTTCCTAAAGCTTAGAAAAACAGCCCAGAATCTAAAATTTCCAATTCTAAAGTAGAAGAAATAAAACCTCTGTAAAATATAAAACAGAAAAGGAAGTATAAATAAAACTATCCTATAAGTCTGCAAATTAGTATAATAATATTTTAGATACTAATAAGTAAGAAATCCGGGTTTTAAAGTAGTAATTTAAGATATACCTCCCTCCTCTCCAGACTTAAACCTAGAAGATAAACCTTAAATACAGAATCCTTCAGTATCAGATTAGTAATCTTTCTAATACTTAAGAGATATACTTATATATAAGTTAGCAGTATAATATTATTTTTACTATTATTTTCATTAGAAACTATAGGTTTCTCTATATCCTCTTCCTTCTTAATAGCTATTAATTCTCCTTTAGCTAGAAAGATTCTTCCTAGTTCTAACTTTAATTTAAATCTGTAAATATCTAGATTAGTAAGTTTCTAGTATCCAGCTAATATCTAAATAAACTTTTACAGACAGTTTCCACTATAAGTTAAACCTTAAATCTTTTCTCTAAATAAGATTACTAACTTATATAAGAAAAAGTCTAATATATATAATAATATATAAAAAAGTTTAGCCTATTAGTATTTAAGCTTACACTCTAATAACTTTTTAATAGCCTACTTTATATTATAAACTAATATAAGATTCCTAACTTCTAGTTTATTCTCTTAAAGGATACTAGCCTAATAAGTATTAAAACTATCTGCTACTTTCTTATATTAGTCTATAATTATCCTTACAGCATTCTCTCTATTTCTTTCCAGCTAAGTAAATATCTTAATCTATAGCTATAATTCCTCCTCTTTTATTTACACTAATACTTAGTCTAAAATCCTCTATATAGGCGTCAGTATCTTAATTAGTATAATTACCTTATATCTATACTTAAGGTAGAAAAGGATATATCCTATTAAGGTTTAAACTGTTATTCAGTCTGCAAATAGTATTACAGGCAGTAGGAAGTAAGGATCTTTATTACTATTCCCTACTATCTATACTAACAAAGCATAGATAATCAGCTAGTAACTAATTTTAATAACTCCGTTAGCCTGTAGGTTATAGGCAGAGGTAACCTGTCACTTTATACTATACTACTTATTAAATTCAATAATATATTACTTATTCTTAGGGCCGTTATTTATAATAAGTATATTATAGAGACTGTAATATATAATAACTTCTTTCTATAGGAACTTTATAATAGCTTTCGATATTATTCTATTCAGCTATTATACTTTCAGCTATTCTATAAAAGTATCTCTAGCTTTAATAAGATACTACTTACCTACTCTCTAAATATCCAAATTAATATAGCTAAATAGATACTCTTATAGAGTTATAAAGCTATAAAGGTCCCCGATATATCAGACTTAACGTAATTAACAATCTAGATAATACTTTACTGCCTTACGAACCTCCCTATATATATCTATCTAGTAATATTAGTCAGCCAGCCTGTAAAAAACTACTTCTTAGCTATAGTACCTATTCTTATTATATACTGTAGCAATAAGCTTCTGATAAATTATAAAATTATCTTCTACTTACTATAGTATTAGCTTATATAGAGTAGCTTTAGTGAAAAGCAGTTAGTTATATAGTTAAAAAATTAATACCTTATACCTAAAAGCTCTAAAATAGGTTAGATTAATACCAGGTAGCCTCTTTAGAGTTACTAAATAGTAAGTAATCTGCCGAAATTTATATAATTAGGTCTGCAAATTGCTTAATATAGCACCGGGAAGTATTAGTTCCAGGTCTATATTACTGCTAGTAGCTAGGTTAATATCTATATTCAAAATCTCCTTAATATATTGCCTGTTACTAAGGGAATAAGCTTTATTAAAGAAGACTTAAATACTTATATTTATAAAAAAGATTTACTTATTAATCTAGTTATTAATATCCCCCTCCCCTATATTATTAACTTTATTGGAAAGCCTAGAAGATTTCCAAAATAACCTATTAGCTACTAAATTTACTATTCCACTAATATAACGAACTTTAAAGTCAAATATCTATATCTAAAATATCTAGTAAATAATAAGAGCTTCTGGAAAATCTAAAGTTACACTATTAAGTTAAGCTACCAGTATTTTTATATCTATCTCTAGTAAAAAATACTAATTATATAGATAGTTATAAACTTACTTTAAGGCTTTTAATATACCCTAAAGTTCTTTCTTTCCTATATTATAATTAAGCTTCAGGTTTATAAATAAATTACTCTTATAGTAGGTAATAACTCTCTTCTGTTTAATAAATTATCTAAGAACTGCATCCCAGCTGGTTTCACTAGCGTCCACTACTAAGTAAATCTAGCCCCCCTCTTAGCTATAGCTAATAGAAATAAGTATAGAAATACTATAAAGCTTATCCTACAGCTAGCTTATTACTATCTTCTAAAAATTAAGCTATTAAAAAGAAATATTCTTCTTAAGTAAGTTATTAAGTAGCTAGGTAATAGCAAAATAATTCTTTATCTAAACCTAATAAAAGGTAGTAATATCTAGAAATAAATAGACTTTAGAGATATTATAATATACTTTCTATTTCTTAATTTTAGTAATTTTAGACTTTTTAGACTATTAGCTATATATTCTATAAATATAATTTATAATAGTAATAATTTCCTATACTTACTATAATTTTGCTACTGTAATAATACAGCTAGTAAGCTTAATATTCACTACAATCCTATTAATATTCTGAATATACTTCAGAATATATCTTTAAATACCTAGGTAATATAGATTATCTTCTCTATTATATATTATTATTAGCCTTTTAATTATAATATTATCTAGGAAAGTTTTATAATAGTCGGAAATTAAGTTATAGAGAATCCTTATTATAATTCTTATAAACTGAGTAAGAAAGTTAGTACCTTCTATAGGTAAAATATAGTATCTTAGCAGACCTAACGAAGTTACAAATATAGTCAAATTCCTACTCTTTAGGTTAAGAGGAATCTAATTATAACCTAAGAAAATATAAAGAAGGAATAAAAACTTATATATACGAAAATCTTCTGGGAACTTATTTACTCTAAGTAGTAATTTTATATCTTAAATTATAACGCCGTTAATCTTTATAGTTAAGTTAATAAATTTTATCTTACTATCCTTCTTTATGATAAGAAAGAAAGAATTTCAGTATACAGTATAGTTATACTCCAGAATTCTATTCTAAATACAAACTTTAAGAATCTTAATAATATCTTTAATTAGTTCCTTGGGAATTAGGATAAATCTTACTTACTATGTTTTATATGGAATAGTCTTAATTATCTATAGTAACGCTACTAATTTAAGTAACTTACTATAATAACTAAAATTATAAGTTAGATTCTACTCTTATACTTTCAAGACTTCCACTAGAAGTTCTTTCTCCAGCTTATATAAGTAACTTACTAAATCTATAATTTTATTTAGATATTCTAAAGTTAGATATTCCTCAGTAGTAATTTTTAAAAGCTTTAGTATAATTATATTTACGAATTATCCCTTAGGATTATTCTTGATAATTTTCTTTACTTTTACTTATACTTTCAGTTTCTACTTAAGGTTACCCTCTGGAGTTATTTTGTCAGATAGTATATTATTAACTAGGTTGATTTTTTTATCTTTTATTTTATATATTATATTAATATCTTTAACTGGTCCTTCCTATATATCTGCCGCTATTATATATTTAGCTGTATCTAGAAAGCTTTTTTCCTATTTATTAAATATAGTATTTAGTATTATTACTATTTTCTAGCCTCTATAATATAGGTTCTTCTAACTTTTCTTTCCTTTTGCTAAAATTTACTATACTAATAGTTTAAGTTTGTAAAGGCTATAGAGATACTTATTATGATAGAATAAGTAATCCAAACTATATTTTCCAAGAGATATAATAATATAGTAAATCTTCTGAACCTTTAGCTTAATAATTTAGTAAATTGAAATATCTAAAATCTCCTGAAACTTCTTCTCTAAGTTATGAATTACTATAATAACTTCTTTATTATTATCCAGCTATATCTAAACCTCTTTTAGTATTTAATCTTATAGCTATAGCGTGAAATTCGCGAAATCTAAATTAAAGCTAGGTGGTAGTATATCTAACTCTTCCTCCTCCTCTTCCTTATATTAACTATCTCTTTCTGCAAAAGAATAGCTATCTGCTAAGATAGGGTTATTAGTAGAGGCTATTAGTTTTCCTCTCCTTTAGGAAGAGAAAAGCTATATACTTTTTAAATCTGGTTAAAACTGCCTATATCTATAATAATATCATGAAACTTTACTATTAAGTTAAGTATATAGAATAATAGCAGAATATTCAGCCTATTATTTTCAGACTAAAATATACCTACAATCTAGTTTAGAGTATAGTTTAGCGTTATTTTAGTCTTAATAATAAATAGAGTATTTAAAACTAAATTCTTTATGGTGTAACTTTTAGATATAATAAAAAATTCTATATTAAAAATATAGTAGTTACCTAACTAAATATTCTCTATTATTACTTCAGTAAAATTAGTTATATAACTAATGTTAGTAATATTATAGAGATTCAGTCTTACTAAAGTTATATAGAACTATAAATTAGCTGCCTATATATACTTCTTAGAGATAATATTAATTACAGAGTTTATATTAATAATTCCATAAACTTTAAAGTCTGCCAGACTTACAAATTAAATATTAATTTAGAAATATATTATAATAAAGTTGTAAACTGTCGCTAAGGTTGTTGTTATTTAATCTACCGCGGAGATAATCTTAACTACAGAGTTTACCACCTTAATATTTATATTATAACTTTATATAATATTATTAGGTTAGGTCTGCAAATATGCTTCCCCTATATTACCTAGTATTTTAGAAGGTAGAGAAGCTACTATTACTTATAGCTTAACGTACTTATAATTCTAGTACTCTATTTATTTGCAGATTACCTAACTCTACTTTCTAACTTTATTATCGAGTTCTATAAAATTCTTATCTATAGGAAGAAAAATATTCTAAATTCCTTTATTGCTAAGGTAGCTATTTATAACTGTCTTTATATACTTATAGCTAACCTAAGTATATACAGACTAGTTATAATAAAGTAGCTTCTTAGGAACCGAAATCTACCTACTAACCTTCTTATAATAGATATAGTATATAAGGCTCTAATTCTCTTTACTAGTTGGGACTGTGAATATAGAGGTCTTACCCTTATTATCCTTCTAAGTAGGCTATTAGTAAGGTAGCTTCTCTATATTAGATATTATTTTCTTATTATTCAATATAAGCTTTATTACCCTCACACCCTTAAATATTTATACAGTTGTAGGCTTTTAGTGTAAGGTAATTAGGTTTATAAATATAATAATCTTTAGCTTACGTAAGTTATATAGTGAATAGCAGTTATTAGTTAGCTTTATTCTCTCTATTATTTTAATCTTCTTGGAAGTTATTCTTTCCTAAACCTTCTCTGAAACTATATTAATATACTTTACTAGTATAAGATTAACCACTATAATATTTAGAATTATATAAATATCTTCTATCTAGCCTTCCCTCGTCTCTAATATCAGCTGGTTTCTCTATAGAATCTTTATAGAGGCAGATATTATTAACTAAGTTTAAGTAGTTTGATGCTTATCTTGAAACTTAATATTAGTAAACTACTACTATATTTCACTCTAGTTATACTATTATAGTAGGCTCTGGAAGTTAGTATACTAGAATTGCCTATAGAATATTACTAACTAGGCTACTAGAAACTACTCAAACCTTTTAATAATAAAGAGAAGAATTACCTTACAGTCAGGCTAGTTACTAGCTTATTTATTAAAAATAATATTATTTTTAATTCTTTCTAGACTCTAGTGGATTTATTTGATATAATAGTAGTAGTTAAGTATATTAAAGTAGCAGATATTTTTAGAGGTATATTATAATAGCTACTAGTATATAAGTCTCTAGTGGCTATTTACTCTATATTAGTAGTATAATGCGGAAGTGGTTAGTATAAACTAATCCTAATACTAGTTATTCTGAAAACCAGATTAATTTTAAAATCTACCTCCTCCTCTTATAAAAGGCTAGCCTCTATAGCTACTACTATACTAAATTACTAAATCTATAGTATAAACTATATAATTATTATAGTTATTTAGCTTAATAGTATATAATTTTATTACTAAGCTTTAGGTCTCTCTAAAGCTATTTATAAGCTTCTATAAGCTAGTTTCTATCTTAGTAATAGTTGTCTAGTTAAGATTTAGGTTTTTAAACTAGCTTAAGAGCTACTTACTATTAGGGCTAAGTTTATTTATAACTATATTAGCTTTCTTAGTAGCTTTTATAATTTTCAACTGGAAGGCTACGTCTGTAGAAGCTGCTAAGGTTCCTGTGGAAGCTAGCTAATTAGTTAATTACTTAAGGAGGGTCTAGTTGCCTACTTATTAGGTTAGTAAATACTTAAAAGAATACTAGAATGCTTCCACTAGTTAAGGAATCTTGCAGTAAAAGTTCCTAGTAATCTTCTTGAGGAATAAAAGTGGAAGTTAGCGTAGGAAGATATAGATAAAATTAGTATTAAGTAAAGTAATATCTCTATAGATTCTTACTCTCTCTTAAAGATTATTTATAGTAGTTAGATAGTTTACTACTTTAAATAAATTATTAGAAGTTAGGTTAATACTATAGCTTATAGTATAAAGTTCCTTATTAGGGTTACGGCTAACTATAAAGTTTATAATATTATAGATATTTATTAGAGTATTTCTAGCTGCCTGCTAAGTAGGCTTATTAGCTACTATAACTTTAACAGTATATTTATGCTGTATACTGCAGTAAAAGGAGACTTTAGTAACTATTTCACGCTTTAGCTTACATAATATCTTAAATATAGCTTTATAATTATCTAGGAAGTTGGAAATATTATTACCTATAAACTTAGGGGTATTCTTAGACTAAGAAACTATTTTTATTATTATTAATTGGGTGGACTGAAGCTTAGAGAGTATTATGAAATTCTCTATAGTTATTAGATAGTTAAGTAAAATATTAGAGATTTTAGAGGTAGACACTCAAAAGCCTTAGTGTGTATTATAGTTAGATAAAGAGGTATTTTCTAATTCCTCTGGAGTGTCTATTATATAAGGTTAGATTTTTATAAAGGCTAAACTATTAAAGGAGAAATTAGTAATAGTTAACTGGGGAAGCTTAGAAGCTTTCCCCTTATTAGTATTTTACTATTTAGTAGTTATTATAGTAATTATTATATTTTTAGTTATTTTTCGATTATTAGTATATAGTAATAAAGTGAATTTTAGTATTATATAAGAGGATAGTTACCTTAATTAAAGCTAATTTCTCTAGTATTTTTTATTCCAGGCTTTTCTGAATACTTTATTTTTACTCTCATATAAAATTAAGCTTATAAATCTACTTCTCTACTTAACACCTTAATATTAGTAACCTAAATCTATATTTACTATATTCTATTTTTTCTTACTACTTTTAGTTATAATATATTATATAATATTTTTATTATCTTTCTATAAACTTTGTTCTTTTATAAGTAATTTATTTCCTTATTAACTTACCTTCTCTATATTATTTTGCTACTTCTTGATAAATATTAAGTAAATTAATTTTATTAGACTTATTAGTTTTATAAAACTTCCTTTAGTTTTATAAGCTATTCTGGATTTTCTGATTTTATATATAATTCTTCCTTATTTTCTTTATTATATTATTATGAATTAGATACCATTTTCTAGGTTAAATTAGAAGCTTTTCTTTACTTTATAAAAAGGATAAATATATCTTTAAGTCCTCTATATTACGTTTAGGGTTATTTATATTTCTACTTATTTACAGTTAGAATATAGCTATTATTTTTTACTATCTATTAGTATTAGGTTTATAAATAAGCTCTTTATAGTTATATAAAATTTAAAAAACTCTATCTGTAAATCTTAAGGTTCTTAATATTATCTAGCTGGTTAAGATAATATATTATATTGTAATTTTTAACTTTAACTTATCTAAGATAGTATAAGAATACCTCCTTATTCTGATCTATAAGGAACTAAGAAAAAATATATCCACCTCTAGATATTATTAAAATAAATATCAGCTACTTAAACTGAAATAACTAAATAAATAAAATAAAATAACCTTCTCTAAGCTTAATCCTTCAGTAATAGAAAATAGAGAGAAAACTCTAGAAAGATATATAAAATAAAGAGTATTATATTCGTAGATCTATAGTATAAATAGTATCTTAATTATAAAAGTAGTATTCCAGATTATGAAGGGTAGTATAGTGTGTGAATTCTATATATCCTACTACTATTCTTAAGTCTGGCGCTATAGATATAAGCTTACAGCCTGTACGTATATACTACTTACATAATAACCGAAGCCTACAGCCGAAGCTTAAGCTTATTATAATAGTATTAATAATAAATATCTTTTTAAATTACAGAATAGTAGGTTTATATTCCTCTAGAGTATACTTTATTAATTAGTATTTATTTACTAGTTTTAAGTATATCTAATACTTACTTTATATATCTCTACTTTATACCTTCTTATAAGGTTATTATAAGGTAATATTATTATTCTATATATAGTATAGATAGAATGGTTGAAGGTAATTAAAATGTAAGTTCTACCTTTAGCTATTATATATATAGTCTGCGAGAAATGAGTTATAATTTATAATAAAGTTAGTTTTTTATTTTAACTATCTCTTTTAACTTTTAAGTATCTTTATTATTTATTTATATAGCCTGTTAATAGTTGGTTTAACTTTATTAACAATATTATAGAGTATATTATTTATATTATTTATCTGGCGTATAATTATATATATATCTCCTTATTAATTTTCCTCTATAGATTTTATAAATTTAAATAGATATATTAAAGGAAGTCAATCCATATTATTATTATTATTACTTTAAATACCTTAACTATATTAGTCTATCTATAGGTTTTAATAAAAGCCTTAAGATCTATTTTTTTCTATTTCTTATAGTAGCTAAAGTAAACTGTAGGTAGTTTAAACTTATCTTTAACTATTCTGGCTATCTAAGTAATTAAGAGGTTATTTTAGATTAGTAAAATTAATATCTTATAATATAGTTAATAAGCGAGTACGCCAGATAACCGAGTGCGCCACCCAACTGTATCTATATAACCACCTCAACCTTACACTCAATTACTCTTCTAAGAATAATATATTTAACAAAAATTAAAGTATAGGTATAGCTGGTCTTATAAGCTATCTAGAGAGACTCTAAACTTAGTATCTAGATTATAGTAAAGATCTACTTAATCAGTTATAATATATTAATATATAGATTAAAAGGTAATTTATTATAATATAACATTATATTTAGTTTATGGAGATTAATTATATTTAAAGAGGAGAAGTTAGTTAAGTATATTCTTAATCTAAATTCCTAATTGTTTCCTCCCTATATTAGTAGTGTGGAAAATATAGCTAATTAACTACTTACTGACTGTAATATACTCCCTATTAAGAAGTATTAGGCTTCAAACTTTATTAAATAATAATTATAGCATTATATATACTTTGTTTAAAAATATTACTATAAGAGAGTCTAATATAAAGATCCAGATATAATAAATATATAGTTTCAGCTTATAGTAAATATAGTAATAAAATATAATATTATGGACTCTAATATCTATAACTTTAATAAAACTAACTTTATAATAAGCTAGATTATATCTAAAATAGTTATTATAAATATAGAAAGATATTTAAATATAAAAATAATATAACCTAGTAATTATAAATAGATTATAGTTATTTAGGCTATCAGTTTATTAGGTTATAGTATTCCGCTATATATTATTATTATAAGCTAATATTATCTCTCTATTTAGTATATAGAAATAGGTTTCCTATATAGTTAAGTTATTATAATATCTGGAAATAGATAGATAATAAATAAAAGAGATTTAAATTAACTTTAGTATTTTAATTAGTATATAAAACTATATATAAGTGGTAAATATTACCTCTTTATTATCAATAATTTTAAAAATTACTATAAAGCTAACTTTAAGATATATTATAAGGAAAATAATATTATTATATTTTATATACTAGCTTATTCCTCTTATTTATTTTAACCTTTAGATATTACGTATTTTAGGCTACTAAAGAAAGTATATAGTTAATAAATTAAGAATAGGATATACTAAAGTAATATCTATATTATAAAAGAAAACCTCTTCTCTATATTTTATAAAGCTTTTATATAAGCTCTTATAGTTAAAAATATCTAGAAAAATTTTAGAAAGGTTAGACTTATCTCTCTAAATATAGAAAATATACTGTTAAAACTTAATATTAAATTATATATTCTAATACCTCTAGGATTCCTTCTAATAATATTTCCTATATAAACTTCTTAGATACTAAATAACCTAATAAAAGTATCTTCTTAATCTGAATTTATTAAGAGGAGAATCTCTTACTATTAAAATAACTTACTAACTTTAATTATTAAAATTATAGAGTTTCTATTAAAAGGAGTATATAAATTTATATACTAGATTATATTATTAAAGTCTAAAGTCTAGATTCTTTAAGAGGAAAATAACCTATTTAGTAGATACTAGAAGGCTAAGAAAATATATCTTAAATAAGGAGGAAGTCTTATTATAGCTAAAATAGAGGATCTTTAATTATAGAGAGAAGCTATAGTTTAGATTAAGGAGGAAATATATTAAAATAGTAATTACTAACTGAGGATAGAGATAGACTAATAGTAATATAGTATTTATAGAAACACTAATTATAATATATAAATATATTAATTTACTAAAGAAATATCTAAAGAGGAGGACCTTGATTAGTTTAAATTTAATTGATTTTTTTATATATTATATAGTAGTTCAATATATAGTGAGGTCATAGTTAGGTGGCGTACTCGCTTGTCTAACGTACTCGCTTATTAACTACGTTAGTATAAGTATATATATCCTATTAGTATATTATTAAATATTTCTCCTACTATATTCCAGTCAATATTATAGCTAATATATATAGTAATAAATATCTATATCTTATTCTGAAAGATATTATATTTCTTTCCAGTATATTATTATTTATTCTATATATTTTACTAAATAATAATTTAACTTTCTTATACAGTTAGTGAAATAGGATATTATATTTTAGTATTAACTAATATTTTTCTTTAAGGTAAATATAAAGTCTTAGGGGTCTACATAGCTTTAGGTATTTCTCTTTTTTATTAATACTATTTATTATCCTCTTAGGTTTTAGTAAGTTAATATCTATATAAATATCCAGCTGTATTAGTTATAAGCTTAACGTTAATATTATTTTCATTATGAATATTAATAATATTAATTATAGAGAGAGTAATTTTATTATTAAGCTTTTTAATATAGATAGTTATTAATTAATAGAAATCAATTCTTCTACTCCTAGGAGGCTTTTAATAAAGCTGGGGTTTTTTATAATCTTTTATCTAAACGCTAGATATTCCTATCAGTTAATTTTAATATTTTCTACTATCTATTTTATTAGTGTCTCCTTCTTAAGAATCTTAACTAGCTTTTCCCTTATTATATTCTTATCTATAGAGAAGTATATATCTCTTTCTATAAGATAGTTCTTAAAAGCCTATATTAATACTCTTTCTATATTAATAAAATAGTCTAGAGTCTATTCTTTAAAGTTAATATAGTAAGCTTTTTTCATTTTATTAAAATAGACACTTTACTTCTTTTATAGGTACATATAATAGTAGATAAAGATATTATTAAGTATATTACTATTGGTACTTATCTGAGGTTTAATATTTCTACCCTATTATTAAGATATAACGTTTTAGTATATTCCCATTAGTATCTTTACTTCTATATATTAGAATATATTTTTATACTTATTAATTTTAATTATAGAAATATTATTATAAATTATATCTTTATAGGCTATTCAAAAAGTCTAGGAAGGAGAATATATTAAAGGTATCAGGCTGGAAGAATATTTATAGTTAGTATAGCTTTACTATATCTTAATTATAGGCGTTTCTCTAAAAGCTATAAATTTGGAGGTATATATACTTATTAGATAAATTATAACTACTAAGTAGAGATTTTATTCTACTGAAATCATATAAATATCTTTCTATTCTAGATCTTTATTAATTTATTAGATACTGTTTATTACCGGTAATACTAGTAATAAAATAGTATACTTTAGTAGTAACCTAATAGTAACTTACTTAGAAGATAAAGGTAGGCTATTGTTAAATAGTAGTATTATTAAGGTTATTATTAACTTAACTTAAATATACCGCCTGTAGTGGATAGAGATAATAGGTAACGGTATAAAGGTATTATTAGTTACACTAACTTACGTTATCTAATATACTATTACTTAGCCCTTTATTACTATAGAGGGAAGCTTTAAAAATAACCTATAGCAGTTAGCCAGTTAAATATATTACTTTACTTTTAATTAAAATAACCCTCCTCTTATATTATTTCCTATTATTTCCTTCTCTTCTTATTCCCTAATTCTACCATTTGTATAAATATCCTTTCTCTTTTTATTTCTTTTTGGGGTATAGTTTATTAGAAGAACTTTCCTAAAAAGAGTTTTTCAAGTAGGTAGTGATACTATTAGTATTAGTTTTTCTTTCTCCTTATGCTAATTACGGTGTTTATCAGTTTAACCTATAGTTATCTCGTTTTTATTAACACTTTATTAAGTACTTATTAAACACCTATAAGTAGAAATAAGGAACAATAGTTTCTCAATATTTTCTATCTTAATATTAATTATAATACTTTAATAATTTATTATTTCTAAAGCATTCCAATTAGAATACTTCCCTACTGTAATTATATACAGAATATTTAGGGAAAAGGATTATAAGCTAACACTATTATTTAACTTTTAATCCGGGATATTTATATATTAGTTTATATTATTAGTTATACCTTTATAATTATTCCTGGGGTCTTCTTACTATAGAAAATAAATATCTTCTTTCTTCCCCTTTTACTCTATATTATTAGAATCGTAACTTCCAGTCAAGCTGTATTATAGATATAAATATATTAACTAAAGTATTTTACTTCTTCTATATAATATTAGAAAAGGGGGAGTTTTTAATATATTATTTTCAATTACTAATATATTATATCTACTATTATTAAGATACTCTCTTATTTCTTATCAGTTAAATATATATAAGATATTAGAAAGTAGTAGTAAGAAATAGCAGTCTTATTATAAATTCCTTCCTTCCAGTTATATTAATCTTATTACTTTATTTTGATATTTACTATCTTAATTTAACGGTAATCTAAATTATCAGTTTATTATATAATAGATATAATATAATATTAAGTAAATAGGTTATTATAAGTTTATCTTTACTTCTATTTCTATTATAAGCTTATTATTAATATTCTTAGAGTAGTATATAGTTATAATAGCTTGAAGTTACCTGTTTCTACTTAGAAGCTATCTATAGAATCCCTTAGAAAATATTATAATTTTATCTTTTTAGATATTCCTTACTAATTTATAGTTAAGTAGTAGTAATAAATACCAGTAGTAGTTAAACTACTAATTAGTATTAGTTTACAATTAGTATATATAGTAATTAATTGATTATTTATAACTTAATTATAATTAATACTTCTATTTTATTATATCTAAGTCTATATTATAGTATATGTATATATACCGCATACTATTGGTATTAATCCGTAGGATTATCCCTCTTATCTAATTAGTCTAATTAAGTGAGGTAACTGGTAAGTTACCCACCACTATAGTTTTTGCTATATTGATACTCAGTTAACCTAACAATATTATACTTCTTTCTGGTATACTTAATATTTATTTTATATACTCTGCTAAATAATAATTTAACCTTCTTATAAGGTTAGTTAAATAGAATATAGTATTTTAATATTAATTAATACTTTCCTCCAAGGTATATATAAAGCCTTAGGGGTCTGGTTAATTCTAGGTATCTTTCCTTCTTATTAGTATTATTTATTATCTTCTTGGTTTTTAGTAAGTTACTATCTACATAAGTATTTAGTTCCGTTAGTTATAGGCTTAATACTAATATTATTAATATTATTCTTATTATTAATATAATTAATATTAATTATAAAGTGGTTATTTCTGTCAATAAGTCTCTGGATATTAAAGGCTATTGATTAATAAGGATAAATCCTTCTACCCTCAGGAGATTATTAATAAAGTTGGGGTTTTCATAATTCTATATCTAAAAGCTGGATATCCTTATTAATTAGCTTTAATACTCTCTAGTATCTTTTTATTAGCATCTCTCCTTTAAGAATCTCTACTAGCTTCTTTCTAATTATACTTTTATCTGTAAGGAAATATATACCTCTTTCTATAAGGTAATTCTTAAGGGCCTGTATAGATACTCTTTCTATATTATTAAAGTAATTTACAGTCTATTTTTTAAAGTTAATATAGAAGGTTTCCCATACTTTATTAAAATAAATACTTTATATCTTCCATAAATAAATATAATAGTAGATTAAAATATTATTAAGTATACTGCCGTTAATATTTATATAAGGTTTAATATTTTTACGCTATTATTAAGATATAACTTTTTAGTATATTCCCACTAGTATTTTTTACTTCTATATATTAGAATACTTTCTTATACTTATTAATTTTAGTTACAGGAATATTATTATAGGTTATATTCTTATAAGAGCGATTAATAGAATCTAGGGAGGAAGATATATTTAAGTTATTAGGTTGGAATAATATCTATAGTTAGTATAACTTTACTATATCTTAATTATAGACGTTTCTCTAAAAGCTGCAACTTTAGAGGTATATATACTTATTAAATAAATTATAACTATTAGGTAAATATCTCCTTCCAGTAAAAACCTTATAAATATCTTCCAAATTAAAGCCTTACAATATTGTTTAAGTCAACATTTTTAGCAGCAACCTAAGCAGTCTAACTAATATATATTAGTGGCAATCTAATAAAAGCTTACTTAGGATACATAAGTATAGGGTTAGTTATTAGATATTATTATTAAAGGAATTATTATTGATTTAATATAGCTGCTTATTATATAAATATACCGCCTGCAGTAAATAGGAATAACAGGCAACAATATATGAATATTATTAATTACATAAACTTATATTGTCTGGTATACTATCTCTTAGCTTTTCTTTACTATAGAGGAAGGCTTTAAGAATAAGCTATAGTAATTAGCTAGTTAGATATATTACTTTACTTTTAACTCAAATGTTCTTTCTCTTATATTATTCCTTATTATTTCCTCCCCTTTTTACTTTTCTAATTCTACTATTAGTATAAATACTTCTTCTTCTTATTTCTTTTTTGGAATATAGTTTATTAAAAGAACTCTCCCAATAGGGTTTTTTAAGTAAATAGTAATACTATTAGTATTAGTATTTCTTCTTCTTATATTAGTTATAATATCTATTAGTTTAACTTATAGTTACCTTATTTTCCATTCCTTTATTAAATACTTATTAGATACCTGTAGGTAGGAATAAGGAATAATAATTTCCTAATACCTTTTATCCCAGTATTTGTTATAATATCTTGATAATTTGCTGTGTTCTGGATAATTCCAATTAGAATACTTTTCTACTATAGTTATATGCAGAATATATAGAGGAAAGAATTATAGGCTAATATTATTATCTAATTTTAAATTCGGAATATTTATATATTAGTTTATATTATTAGTTATGCTTTTGCAATTATTTCTGGAATTTCTTTATTATATAAAATAAATACCATTTTTTTATTACTTCTTTATTAGTTGAATTCTAACTGCCAGGTAAGCTATATTATAGATGCAGATATATTAACTAAGGTATTTTACTTCTTTTATATAATATTAGAAAGGGGGGTTTTAATATATTGTTTGTGGTTGCTAATATATTATATTTGTTACTATTAAATTGCCTTTTTATCTCTTATTAGTTAAATATATATAAGATATTAGAAAGCGGTAGTAAGAAATAGCAGTTTTATTATAGATTTCTTTCTTAGTTATATTAATCTTATTACTTTATCTTAACACTTACTACCTTAACTTAACGTTAATCTAAATTATTAGTTTATTATATAGTGGATATAATATAATATGACGTGATATAACCCGTTATTGCTGCAGCGCAATAGCGGTTCCGCTTTTGTGTCACAGTTATAAGCCCTTTTCTAGCTGAATAGTTAGATCTCTGGATCTGCGCATAACATATTACGCGCCCCATAAGTTCGAATCCTATAGTGGTTAAAAGCCCACTTTAAAAACAGATGAATCCAGGTAGTTGAATATACTAGCATGAGAGATCAGGTGACATCCTACGAGAGCCTGTGACCTGGGGGGGTGTGACGTGATATAACCCGTTATTGCTGCAGCGTAATAGCGGTTCCGCTTTTGTGTCATATAATATTAAGTAAATAGATTATTATAAGTTTATCTTTACTTCTGTTTCTATTATAAGCTTATTATTAATATTCTTAAGGTAGTATATAGTTATAATAACTTTAAGTTACCTATTTCTGTTTAAAAGCTATCTATAGAATTCTAAAGAAGATATTATAATCTTATCTCTTTAGATATTTCTTACTAAGCTACAGTTCAATAATAATAATAAATACTAATAGTAGTTAAACTACTAATTAGTATTAGTTTATAACTAGTAAATATTTATAATTAAATATTTATTTATTACTTAATTATAATTAATACTTCTATTTCGTTATATTTTAAATTATATTACAGCGTGTATATATATGCTGTATACTGTTGGAATTAATCTGTAGGATAATTCCCCTCATCTAATTGGTTAAATTAAGTGGGGCAACTGGTAAGTTACCCACTGCTATAGCTTTTACTATATTGGTGCCCAGTTAACCTAATAATAAGAAATATAAGAAATAGGAGGAAATTTAGAGAAACTTAAAATACTATAAATTCTTTCACTACAGAGGTCTAGTAAGTTTTATAAAAGAAGTATTTACTAAATATATTAAATGAAATATATTTGAAACTTTTTTTATAAGTTAATTCTAAGTATAAATAGATACCTTACTACTAGAATGAAGATATATTAGTATATATATTAATATTATATTACTTTACCCTAAGTTAAATTTAGTAGTTTCTATTTCTACTTCTACCTATAAAAAACTTACTAATTTTTAGTAATTAATAATAGTAAGATTAACTACTAATAAGTATTAGTTTTATCTAGAGAAGATATATTCAGTTACTTTTACTTTATACCTATAGTAGTATCTACGCTCTTTACCCTATATATAGTTCTAACTGTAAAATTTACCTAGTAACAGTATTTATCCTAATACTAGCTTATAACTAGTTTAAATAGTAATAAAATTACCTATTATTATGGATAATTATACCCCCTATTACAAAATAAAACAGTCGCAGTAGGTCGGTACTGCCCGTTTAAGGTTGGGCTTGCCTAAAATAGTCCGTAATAGCCAAAATATAGTTTTTATTTGAATGAATAAAGATGTGGAGGAAAGAAGGCCCCCGCGTGACTACTGTTTACAGACTTTTTATAGTGACGGGACGGCTAATTACGTAGCCGTACGTACGTACGTAACCACTAGTGTCAATATGTAACACCCCCAGTTATAATATTTAACCTTACAGCAGAGGAAGACCTCGTGGTCTAGGGAAGATATATAATAGTTTATATAATATATAATATACTATTATAAATTGAAAGAAATCAATATCCATAATATATAGCCTATAGGTTACATAAAGCCTAAATATAAACTTCCTAGGTAATTAATTACTGATTACCTAGCGGCTCATAATAACTAGTAGCTAGTTATTACTAGTAGTAGTGGTTTCCACCACTAGGCTATACTATATATACGGCGTACTATAGAGCCCTAATAGCTCTATAGCTATTATATTACTAATATATAATATAACGTATTATATAGATAAGTATTACTCTAGAGATACTGAGCAGAATAGGGTTTACTTTATATTTTCAGTAATAATAATATACTATAATTAAAACTATAGCTTTATTACTTTTACATAAGAATATTAAACTTATTATAATACTTAGAATACTTTGTTCATACTTATTATTACAAAAGTAATAGAACGTTATATAGCCTTCTTATATAAATGATTTATATATTAATAACTTTATAAATATATTCTTCTTATCTCTTTACTCTTGGTAGTTCTTGAATGAAAAAAGTCATGATATCAGAGTCTAATCTATTATACGAGATCAGAAGGGTTTAATCTTCTACTAACTTAAGCTAAATATACTCTAATGGTTACCATTCTATATACTATATTGGAATAAATATACTTTAGTTATAGTATTCTACATGCTATAATAGATACTATAGTACATTTTTCGTTAAAGAATATATACTATAGTTATAGTATTTAATATACTATAGTGATAGTATTATATATACCATAGCTACAGTACTTTATACACTATAGTAGCAGCTAGAGGTTCACTGTAGTAATAGTAAGTAGTTAAAGATAACTATTCTATAAAGAACCTTCTATATCTCGACAAATAACAGTTCGAAATTATTAATTCTACTGTTAATATAATTAACAAGCATTTCTACATTTTACCAGTATCATTTCGACGTTGTACTATAAACCTTCATATTGAGAAAACTACTTTTATTATATTACGTTCCTTTTGAAATACAGGTAATTTACAATAATACCTTAATTGCTAATTCACCTGATTTTCTATCTTTCTTAATACTTACCTATATATGGGAAATACTAAAGTAACTAACAAATTTTTTTAATTAGAATATATCTTAAGAGGTTAATATTAGCTACAACTTAATATTCCTAACCTAAAATCTATACTATATAATTAGAACTCCTCAGTTTTAACTAAAAGGTAGTATTAAAGAAAAAGTAGTTAATTATTTGGTTACTTTTGCTCTGTACCTGTAGTGGTACCTAAGCTCTTCACCCTATTTGTAGTTCTAACTGTAAAATTTACCCAGTAACAGCATTCATGCTAATACTGGCTCACAACTGGTTTAAACGGTAATAAAATTACCTATTGTCGTGGACAATTATACCCCCGGGAAGGGCTGAAGTCGTACTTCAGGGGGCAATATGTCCACTAATAGTCGCAATAGAGAGCAAGCTATCGGCCCCTCCTAAGTAGTTAATTATACTTATTATATTAGTAGTTTAATAAGTAGAAATATAAGAGAGAAATTAGTAAGTCTAACTTTAACAATAGTATCTAAGTAGCTAAATTCTAAAAACAATATCTTCTAGAAAGAATTATATATTAGACTATTAATAGTGGTTATATTAAAGGTCTCTGACTATTTTAAATTATATGCCCCTTGGGGTTCTATTTAGATAGTTACATCCGACAGTCGGCTTTTACCTTATAAACTCTATAGATAAGCTGAAGCTAAGGAACTATTTCAACAGAGGAAACCTCAGGCAGTAAGTGTAGTCAATTAATATAATAGCTAATAAATAGAAAGATATATATTATAAAGAGAAAGTATAAATTTATCTATTTTAGTTACTTTTTAAGAATTACTATAGAAGTTATATAATATTTATTACTAGCTAGTTATATTTATTACTAGCTATTAATAGTTACTAGCTGTTAACTACTATTAATAAATACTTCCAGCTAATAGTAGTTACTACACTTAGTTTCATAACTGGAAGGTATATTATAACTACTAGTTATAGTTACCTATGGCAGCATTTAAACTTACTATACTTACTAAAATAGTAAGAGCCAGCTAGATATTAAACTACTATATTAAACGGAAATATATTAAACTATAGCAGAGAAGAAATATATTAAAAAAGTATTAAAGGTTTTATTAAATAACTATATTTACTATACTAATAAAGTCTCTGAAATATAAAACTTAAATATAAGTATTAAACTATAATTAAGTAGAGAGAAATATAAATCTAAGTAGTTATTAAGTATAGAGTATATATATTTGGAAAATTTCTATAAATTAATATAAATTTAGCTTTATATTAGTCCAGAAGGTATTTCTAATTAGTTTTACTTACTACTTTCTACTATTATAGGCTAGCCCTATATAGTATATCTTACTTAAATATAGCCAGATAATAAGTAGATAACTTATTATTATATACTTTTTAATAAGGCTATAATATATAGCTTAATTAGTAGTATTATTATATATATATATATATATATATATATATATATATATATATATATATATATCTATTTAATATAGTAATTTAACGTCTAGCTGGCTCTTACTATTTCAGTAAATATAGTAGGTTTAAATTCTGCGATAGGTAACTGTAACTAGTGGTTATAATATACCTTCCAGTTGTAAAACTAAGTATAGTAACTGCTACTAGCTGGCGGTATCTGCTAAAAGTTATTAATAGCTAACAACTATTAATAGCTAGCGATAAATATAACTAATTAGTAGTAGGTATTATATAATAATTAACTATAATTCTTAAAGAGTAACTATAATAGATATAAGTTTATATCTTCCTTCTCTTTATAATAGATATACTTTCTATATTTATTAGCTATTATATTAACTAACTATATTTACTGCCTGAAGTTTCCTCTATTTAAATAGTTCCTCAGTTTTAGCTTATCTATAAAGTTTTTAAGGTAAGGGCCGACTGTCGGGTGCACTTACCTAAATGGGACCCCGAGAGGTATATAATTTAGTAATAAATTAGAGACCTTCAATATAACTATATATATATATATATATAAAGCTAAGATTTAGTAGCTACAATGTTACACTTACTACTTAGAAGCTAGCTTTTTATATATAACAAGTTAATTTTATAGTCTAAAGTTTAATTTAAATTATATATAAATTTATATATAGATATTTCCTAGCTAATAGTAATACTGTATAAGAGTGTAGCTAAAAGTTTAAGTAAGGGAAGGGAAAGTAGTAAAAAGTAAGTTTCTGTAGGTTATAAGATTTTTACTTAGTAGGCTAACTAGTAGTAGCTATAAGAGGGTTATAAGGATATAGTCCCCTATAGCCTATATAGAAAGCTAGAATAGCTAGAATTATATAACCAATAGAACCTGAGACTACTATAAGATAAAAACCTCTTATAGCTACTACTAATTAGCCTACTAAATTAAAATCTTATAACTTATAGAAACTTACTTTTTACTATTTACTCTTCCCTTACCTAGGTTTTTAGCTATACTCTTATAATTTTTCAACTTCTATCTCTCTAAGGAGGTAAGACTAAAGTTTCAGTAATAGCTTTATTATAACGAACGCCTGCCAACCAATTAGTAACTATATTAAGAATAATAACGCCCTAAATTACAGCCTCCGAAAATATAGCCTCTGAAAATATACTCTCCGAAAATACATTTTCCGAAAATATAGCTTCTGAAAATATACCCTCCAGCGAACGTATAGTAACCCCTATACCAGCTATATTAACGTAAGTAGCTGTTAGTAATATAAGTAATATAGCTACTAGTAATATAAGTAATATAGCTACTAGTAATATAAATAATATAGTAATAGTAATTATAATAGTATTTATATACTTTCTTAAATAATAGTCTTTATTTATAGAGATTATAATAGACTGAATATCTAATAGTATACTATTAGTAAACTCTAGGCTATTAATAGCCTCCTTAGTAGTCTATAAATATTAAGACTACTTAAAACCTTCTAGCTACTTCTATAACTTTCTTTATAAAGATATTACTCTATATAAAATTAAGAATTAACTAATAGTAATTTAAAATAACTATATTTTACAGCTAGAAACCTTAGAGATATAGAATATTCAGTAAGCTATAATTAAACTATTATATAGCCTATAAACCTAATAGTATAACTACTACTATATACTACTACTAGACCCTTCGTAAGCTAATTCATAGTATTTATATACTACTTATTAACTAACCCTACCTTATAAGAATTATATCTCTATAGTATACTCTATATACTTCAGTATATAGATTAATTTCTACTAAAACTTTATACTAAATAGTTCGTAATTTACTATACTTTAGATATTCCTATTAAAACCTCAAGGGCTTATATATTTACTTTCTTCTACTATCTTAAAACTAAAATATAGAAGTATCTATAATACTAGAAATTTAATAACTAGCTACTAAAAGCTATAGCCTTAGCAGCTAAATATCTCTAGAAGATATTATAACCTTATAAGGAAACTTTAAGTAATATTATTAGAAAAGCTACTAGCTATAATACTACTACTAGCTTAATATATATATACTATAAAATAGTCGATAAATTAACTCCAGCTAAAAAGCTCTACCTTAAAGCTTAAATATATAAAGTCTATAGTAAGTTAAGTTATTTAATAACTACTTATTACTAAAATAAATTCTATATATTCTACTAGAAACCTAGCTACTCTATAAAAGTTGACTGTAACTACCTAGCTACTAAAGCTGAAAGCTTACTACTAAAAAGCTCCAGGGTAATATATAGTAGTAGTAGTCTCCTTATAGAAGCTAAATAACTAGTGGATATATACGAATATCTCAGTAGTCTAATTAACTATAGGAAGCCTTATATACCTAATCCACTATAAGATACCTCACAATATATAAGAAGAAGCTAGACACTCTAGAGTTTTATATAAAAGATATCTAGTTAATATACTAAAGAAGTTAGATACTCTAGCAATTACCTTAAGATATCTAATTAATATACTAAAGCCTTTTAGGTTAATATACTTACAGAGAGGCTTCAGTAAGGAGTTACTAACCTTATAGGTTAATATACCTATAAGAATATTATAGGTTAATATATCTATAACTTTAATTTCTTCTTATAATTATTTAAAGTCTCTTATTTCAACTACTAATTTAAGCTATTATTTTCAAACTATTATTTTAACTATTATTTTAACTATTATTTCAACTATTATTTATCTATTACTTTATCTTTACACTCTAAGCTACCAGTAAACAGTCAGTGAAATTATATATTAAAAATATATAGCTATATAGTATATATAGACTTTAGAGGCTAAAACCTCTAAAGGGGGGGATAATTATAAGGATATAGTCCCCTATAGCCTATATAGAAAGCCAGGATAGCTAGGATTATGTAACTAATAGAGCCTAAAGCTACTATAGGATAAAAGTCTCTTATAGCTACTACTAGTTAGCCTACTAAGTTGAAATCTTACAACCTATAGAGACCTACCTTTTACTATTTACCCTTCCCTTACCTAAGCCTTTAGCTACACTCTTATAAAAGTTTTATTCTCTAGAGACCTTATAGCTCTAGACCTCTATTAATTATATAATTCTAGCTATTCCAGCTTTCTATATAAGCTATAGGGAACTATATTCTTATAATTATCCCTCTTTTTAGAAACCTTAGCCTCTAAGGTCTATAAATATTATATAGCCACTTTTTAATATACAATTTTGCCGACCGTTCATTAGTGGTGTTAAGTTTAAATATAAAATAATAGTTAAAATAACAGTTAAAATAATAGTTAAGATAAAAGTTAAAAATAACAGTTTAAATAGCAGTTGAAATAAGAAATTTCAGATAATGATAAGAAGAAATTATAGCTATAGGTATATTAACCTGAGATATTTCCGTTACTATATTAAGTTAATAGGATTTACTATAGGTATATTAACCTATAAGATTAATAACCTCTTAGTGAGGCCTTTCCGTAAGTATATTAACTTATAAGGTTTTAGTATATTAACTGGATATCTTAAAGTAATTACCAGAATATTTAACTTCTTCTTATATACTGTAAGATATTCTATAGTAAATAAGGCATATAAGGCTTCCTATAGCTAATTAGATTACTAAGATATTAGTATATATTTACTAGCTATTTAGCTTCTATAAGGGAATTACTACTACTATATATTACCTTAAGGCTTTTTAGCGGTAAGTTCTTAGCTTTAGCAGCCAGGTGGTTATAGTAAACCCTTATAGGGTAGCTAGGTTTCTAGCAGAATATATAGAACTTATTTTAGTAATAAGTAGCTATTATATAGGCTAACTTACTACAAACCTTATATATTTAAACCTTAAGGTGGAGCCTTTTAGCTAAAGTTAACTTATTAACTATTTTATAGTATATATATACTAGGTTAGCGGTAATATTATAGCCAGAGTATTAAGAATAAATACAAAATACAATACAAATACAAAATACAAGTACAAAAAACAAATACAAATACAAATACATTACATATATTTCTATTGTATTTGTATTTATATTATTAATATATGTATGTGTATTTGTATTTTTTGTATTTTATTACAAAATACACCCTTGTTTTGAAAATATTCTATTACCTAACTTAACTATAGTATATTATAAGATTATATAGTTATTTTAGTTAAGTAAATATAATATAATATAGATATTAATATAAGAAAGCTTTTAAACTTGAAACTAGTTAATTAATAAGTAACACTAGGCTCTAAAGTAAGTAGTAAGTATATATGCTTATTAGTTTACTTATAAACTTAGATTTATAACTAGATATTAGTTTAATTATTAATTTAAATATATTAGATTTTAGTTATACTAATTAATATACAAATATATAAGAGTTTACTAATTCTAGAAAGACATCTAAATTATATATAAAATACATATAATTTTACTAAACCTCCTAACGTAAAATATATTATAATTAACTACCAAGAAGAAACATATAAGTATATTCAATTTCTACTCAACTACAGATATCTTAAAACTGTTATAATTAGTCTGGGAATAAATATCTAGGTCTATAAAATAGAAAATAAATTTATCCACTTATTACTTTTATTATAACTTCAAATTCTGTATCTGTAAATTACTTACTTAGTAAGCTAATACTTATATTTTGTATTTATGATAAGCTATCTTTACCCCGCAACAGCCTGCAGTAATATAATTATATTTTTTTAAAAACTACCAATTATATTAAAAACCCTTATCAAATCGAAATAATATTCAAAAATATCATACGTTACAGATTTGGAATCACGAAAATTGGCAGATACTGAAATTATTAATCTGGGCTTTATTAAAGTATATACTAATTTGTGAGAAATTCTTAAAGCTATAAAGACTACTTTCTTTCCTACTTTAATAACTATCTCAGTAGAAGAACTAATCTCTCTAGATAGTATTACTAGATTATATATATTTCTATAATACCAGAAAGTATTATTTATAGCTATAATTAGTAACTTACATTTAAATAAATATGTAATTACTATATTCTATGAAGTAGGTTAGAATATCAGAATTAATTTACTTAAGTATACATAATATACTATAATATAACTAGTCTACTATAATTTAATTTATATACTATAATACAGTTAGTAATACTATAGTATAGCTAGTTATACTATAGTATAGTTAGTAATACTATAGTATAATTAGTAACTAATAACTAAGACTATATATCTAGTACACTATTATATAATATATATAATATCTAAAATAGTATATATTATAAAGTATAGTTAATAATGTTTCTTATTATACTTTAATTTTAAAACATAGTTGATATTATTTTAAAGTCTAAATATAAAATTTAAAATCTAATATATAATATAACTTAGTTTATTATAGAGATTATATAATACTATACTTATAGTAGAGAGTATTATATATTTACTACCTAAATAAAATTTTAAATTAACTATATAATAATTTAGAAGGGAGGAGCTAATAACTTACTCTCTATTGTAACTATTAGTAGATATATTACTCCCTAAAATATAACTTCAGCCCTCTCACTCCTCCGCTAACTACTATAGCTAGCTTTAAGTTAATCTAAACCTAAACTCCTCGCAGCTATAGTAGCTAGCATACCCACCCTATATCAACTTTTTTAATAATAAATAACCAATAACTCCTTCTATATTAACCTCACACCCTCACATCCTTACATCCTCACACTCTTACATCCTTATACTATTTATATATAATTTAAATATCTTAAGAGATTTAATTACTACTAACTATAGCTACTCTTTTTAAACACTTATTATAACCTCTATATCCGTAACCTTAATATCCTCCAGACTATATCCTACTTACCCCTAAGATAAAACTTTATACTTCTAATATGAAGGTTTTCCACTATTAATATAAAAGTTCTCCGCTACTAATATAAACTAACTTACAATCTCTATATAAATATAGTAAGACTCAGTCTACTCTTATTAAATAAATAATCTTAATACATTAATTAAGTATATTAATATTTAGTTACTTTTACTCTGTACCTGTAGTGGTACTTAAGCTCTTCACCCTCTATATAGTTCTAACTGTAAAATTTACCCAGTAATAGTATTCATGCTAATACTAGCTTATAACTAGTTTAAATAGTAATAAAATTACCTATTATTATAGATAATTATACCCCCAGTTATAATATTTAACCCTATAGTGGAGGAAGACTTTATAGTAATAATTAGCGAGAGCTTCAGTGAGGCTAAAGTGTAATATATAGAGCTGAAAGTAACTACTAAGATTATAAGGTTAAGAACTTTTATAAATCTCTTAAAGATAGAATAAAATAAGAAATTTACGAAAGCTAAGTATTCTATAATCTATCGTTCTTCTATATCTAAACTATCCTTAATATTACTTTTATAATAAAATTAGAATTCCTCTTGAATCTATATAGCTATTTATAATTAGAGTAATATAAAAGTAGATCCTAAATATTCCTTTATAACTTCTATAATAGGGAATATTAATATCTCCTAAAAAATCTAAGTAATATTATAAGTATTAATATTAATAGATAAACTCTAAATATTCAGAAGAAAATCATCTAGCTATTCTATAATTTGCTATATTAAGCTAATAATTTCGGAGACTAGTTATTAATTAGGCAGTATCCTAATATTAATATATTATATTAGTTACTAGATATCTTAGAGTATTATAGTATTATAATTACTGGGGTTTTGGATACTATATAGCTGCACTAAAAGTGTCTGTATTTATGCTAGTATTGTTTATATATCGACATACTTAATATATTAAGATCGTTCGCTAATAAGAGCAGGCTGAGTCCCGCTACACTTACGTAGTATATTAATATATAAATAATACTAATATAGATATAGATATTTTTAATATAGTTATATAATATCTAAAACTCTAGTAATTATAATATTATAATACTCTAGAATATCTAATAACTAATATAATATATTAATATTAAAATACTATCTAATTAATAACTAGTTTCTAAAATTATTAACTTAGTATAATAGATTATAAAATAGCTAGATAATTTCTTTCTGAATATCTAGAGTCTACCTATTAATATTAGTATTTACAATATTACTTAGAATCTTCAGGAGATATTAATACTCCCTATTATAAAGATTATAAAGAAATATTTAGGATCCACTATTCTAATATCTTAGTTATAGGTAGCTATATAGATTTAAAGGGAATTCCAGTTTTATTATAAAAGATATAGAAGAATAATAGATTACAGAATACTTAGCTTTCGTAGACTTTTTATTTTATCCTATCTTTAAGAGGTTCACAAAAATTCTAAACCCTATAACTTTAGTAGTTACTTTCAGCTATATATATTAAGCTCTAGCCTCACTAAGACTCTCACTATATAGATTATTACTATAAAGTCTTCCTCCACTGTAGGGTTGAATATTATAACCAGAAGTATAATTATCCACAATAATAGGTAATTTTATTACTATTTAAACCAGTTATAAGCTAGTATTAATATTAATACTGTTAAAATGCTAGGCTATAGATGTTTACCCTATAGTAGTACTATACCTACAGGCTGAATATTCCGTGGAATATTCTACATCTT